>ML807801.1:100399-117731 GCA_009831015.1 Picea engelmannii
AAGTCTATAATTAAAAAAAAAAAAAAAAAAAATTACATGTAGGGTATGTATATTAGAGGGGTTTTACTGGTAAAATCGGGTGGAGGAGGTTTTATAAACTAATTTAATGTTTGGTTTGATCTTAATCTTAAAAATAAATTATTATTATTATATTTATAATAATAATAATAATTAAATAACTAATGATAAGAGATAAAAAAGATTACAAATAAAATAATGAAAAACATTGATAAGTATTATGAAAATATGTAATAAAATATGAATTCAATTTTATATTCATCTTTACCTTACTTTTATGTTAAAAATCGCAAATTGTTCACTAACAAATTTTACAAAGAATAGATGTTATTAAGACCACCATTTTAGATGAAGTAATCCTAAAACAAGATCTACACGAATTATAGAGGAGGGATTTATATTAATAGTGATATATTATGAGGGTGAATTATTTTTTCTATGTAACAATTTATATTTGTCATGTATATATGATTATAGTTTGGTCTTTTACAATATTTTTGTTTTCTTGAAGTTATTTGTTTATTTAAATGTCTATGTGGATTTGATAAAATCTAATTTAAATATTTATGATTAGTATGATTTTAGTGTACTAATGATATTGAAAATTTTATTTGATTTTGTATGATTTTCATTTTTATGTGTATGTGTTTTTAATATGAAAATTGATGATGGGGAGTTAAGAGTGATGTGAAGTGGGGACGAGTTAAATGAGTTTTATTTTTTTCGTGGTTAGAGTCCAATTAAGTATTTTCAAAGAGAAGAAAAGATGAAGTTGTATATAACTCAAACACCACATAGAAAGTCGAATCAATAATAGTGATTCTTAATGTGAATAATATTTTCCATTTAATTCTCATATGTTCTTATATTCACTAGAATATATAGAAGATACTACCTAGATTACAATCCAACCTTACACTAAAAGAATCATTTTTTAATTTTTCAAATGTTTACACCTTTTCTAAATGTGAGTAGCAATCGACATGGCAAGTTGTTGTAAAGTGATATTTTTTACTTGAAACCAATAAAATTACCACATAAATATTTGAAAGTTCCAGTAGTAAATGCCTTGTGTAACGACCCTATCCTTATGACTACAAGCGACGCAAGCAAGTGATTTTTTTTTTTTTTAGGCAATGACGACAACAGTTAAACCACACAACTAGATAACGAACACCACACACACAAATCAAGAAACAGACAACAACAACTCAACACACTAACACATCATGCAACTGGGCGAAACATGTGAGTCAAGACAAATAAAAATGACTACCCACTCGACCTAGGAAAGACAACGCCTACAAGCTAAAGGAAAACATCAACCACCTGACACAACGGCTTCGACGACCGGTAACTAGAATACCTCCACGGCGTGCAAAACCAAACTCATTGAGGCGTTACAAAATTAAGTACCAACATCAATTACAACGAACAATGCCCACATCGGGAAGCCCATACTTTGGCCAGGTTATCATTTGCCTCTATCCATGAGGGCATGCAATGATCCCCTCATCAAGAATCATGTCGTCACCAGGCGATAGGCGTGACAGTAACCATGGTGCAACATAACATAACTGGACCCTTAACCCGAGCTAAGTCCAACACGCTAGGAGACCAAACTAAAAATTGTGCCAGCTATCAAATGACTTCGCCAACAACCATAACTCATTATCTGTTAACAAAGATGTCTAAGTGGGAAGGAGTGAACTATTATAATGTTACTAGTGTCATAAATGTTATCATAAATATAAACTATTATATGCACTTAACAAAATCAAATACACTTGTCAACAAATATACATTGTCCATCAACATACACTGTCCATTAACATTAACCAAATTCTCTGTCTAAATTTACACGGTCCATTACACTTGTCAACAAATATAAACTATCCCTTAATATACATTGTCCATTATGCTTGTCAACAAAGGTGGACTATTACGCTTGTCTAATTATACACTGTTAAATATAAATAAAAATACACATTGTCTAAATATACATTGCCTAAATATAAGTATACACTATCTAATTATACATTGTCTAAACATAAATGTGAACGATTACGTTGGTCTAAATATACACTATCCATTTAATGTATGAATCACTATCTAGTAAATACAAACATAATATAGAATCTAATCGTTGACATAAGAAATATGATATAAAAATAGAATTGTTGTCATATAGGATTGTTGTCAAAACAGTAAACCGTTACTGATTGCTAAATTGATACCCATTATCAAACTATTTACTGTCATACCTATTATTAAATCGTCGTCATCATATTAAAAAATGCAGATATAAAATCCAGAGATGAATTAAATAAAAATGAAGACTCAATATATATTTGTAGATCTATCTAGACTCGAGCCAATGCATTAAAATAACACAGGCATATCAAACACGATCCACTAAAGCCTATCAACGTTGTGTAAATAACGATCATAGGTAAATATCAATAAGATATCGTTGTGTACAAATATCGTTGTTCTTCAAGCTTTCACTAGCTAACAATATTATTGCTATCATATATTAAATGCTTGGTATCGCTGCACAATACATCTAAATTCGTTGTCAATAGAATTGCTATCAACAATATTAGTTTGTTGTCCAGAAAGTTGTTTCTATTACAATGGTTGTCATAATAAATGTAAAATCGTTGGTTTAATAAATGTAATAGTTCACAGTCAATGAATGGTAAATTAGTAGTTTGATAAAGGTGTAAATTCACAGTCTACTATGTCTAAAATCATTGTCCTACATAGAGAATAATAAGATATCATCTATAGAAAATAATACACTGTCATACAACAACAAATGCATCGTTGTCCAACACAAAATCTCTGCCATACACAATTCGCTGTCATCTAACCACATAGCATACAACCGATTTCCAATAAATACGTTAAGGTGGGATTGAAACTCTGAGAAGAATGGATCACTGCCCTTTAAACATTAACAATTTAAACAATCACATATATTGCTGCTCCTAAAGAGGAAATGTTGTCATACACAACATACCTGCCACCATTACCACCACAACAATTACACAGTCATCAAAAATAGAATCGTTGTCTATTTGAATGCAATTACACAGTCAACAAATTGACAGTCACCAAAAATGGAAATCACTGTCAAATATATTAATTTCGCTGCCTACTAATAATGATACGATATCTAATTGAAATTTGTTTCCAAGCCATCCAGGTATCAGAGTCAATAAATATGTAAATCGGTTAATCTATGTAAAAAACAGAGTAGATAAAGGTAATAAAACACAGTCAAAAAGTGGTCAATAAAATGTAGAGTAATATGATAATATGTATAACTGTATAAATCAGTGAGTGTATAGTTAAAATGTAGAGCGAATGACTGTATTAAACGTAGTCAATATGTGGTCAATGAAAATCATAGTGTAGTTATATTTAAAGGGGGATTTTAAACTCAATTCAATTACATCTCTCCCAGGCCCAATCGTTATCTAAATTCATTGTAAGGAAACGAGAGTGATAATATCTCTGTTGGGAATGATAAAAAACGTCGGGAACTATCATAAAAATGACGAGAATTTTGTAATAACGCAGACACATCAAACACAGATATTTACCCCTTCCAAAACGCAGGAGATCATCATTAAAAGAAACGTAGAGGATTTACCATTCAACGCTGATATTTTACCCAAAAAAGAAAACACAGAGTTGATCCTTCAAGAAAATGCAGAGGTAATCAATCAAAGAAATGCAGGGATAATATTTCAAGGAATCGCAAGGTTTTCGAAGTTTAAGAAATCAAAACGCAGAGGTACTCGTTCACAAGAAGGTGCAAGACTAAACATTCAGCCATGAATCAATAAAAAATAGAGATAAGTAAGGGATAGACAACTGGGCAAAATTTATCCTTCGCTCATCATCCATGCACAGAAAAACAAGGCATTTGAATCGATAGGTCTTTAAACACCGAAGTGATGACCGTTGATTCGGATTTTGGCCGACTTCTCAGGCACATAATGTTGACTAAAGGGATAAGGGACGGAAGATAAAAATGCAATCTCTTCATACTAATAAATAAAACCCACACAGAGAAGTCATTGCAATCAGAATTTGGGTTTGCCAAGGGGAATCAATTCAGAATACAACAAGCAAGGGGGGTTACAAATATCGTATGAAAAGAAGGTGCAAGAAATATCATGGAAATGAAATATTCAACCGAGCACAGAGAAATAACATGTGTAAATTAAATTTCATTGCAATTAACAACTTAAATGGGCATACCTTAGCCAAACGTGAATGCTCTATAGTTTTTGTCCCGCGTGCGCTTCGTCCATCTCCTTCTTTCCAACCGATGTGACCTCACTGGTACCTCCCAGCCAACGTTAGGGGTACTCTTCTTCCCCTCGAGCATCCCGAGCCACAAATGGGCCACACACACAATACTAGAGAACAACTAGCACCCAACTCGCCTCGCCAGGTCGAGCTACCACTCGTTACTCGAGTTGGGTATCCCAACTCCCATAAGAGAAGTTCACTCGATACAAAAATTCAGCAGTGTAATGTTACGCATAAAGATCAAATCCATACTCCTCCTCCTCAGATTAAATTCCTTTTTCAGTTAATTAAATTCGAAAAACCTCCTTCGTACACATGTCACCCATCCCCTAGTTGCACCAGAAAATTAATTTTATTAATTAATTATTATTCCTATTTCCCTCACCCACCTAAAAGTATTCCTAAAAATTCTCCTTGGTGTCCCAATATTCCCTTACAAATATTAAATGAATTACGCCTTACTTAATTCCTAGTTGAGTTCATAAATAACAAGTTCCCAAGGCAAGATTCCTTACTAAGTTATGCATTCAAATTTTTCTTTATGTTTCCCCTTTTCTTTAGGTTTCCCCTTTTCTTTAAGTTTCCTATTTCTTTTAAGTTTCCCTCTTTTTCCTTTTTAACTAAAAAAATCAATTTAGCAAGTGTAGATGAAACAACCATTTCCCCTTTTTCTTCTTTAATTAAAAATTAATTTAGCAAGTGTAGATGAAACAACCATTTACCCTCTTTTCTTTTTAACAAAAATTAAATTAGCAAAATAGATAAAAACAACCAATTCCCTTTTTAAAATTTTTAATCCTCATGATAATTTGACTTTAATAAATAAATTTGAATTTCTTACCCCCCTTCTTGTTACATGTTTATTTAGTATTATTATTATATATTTTTTTCTTTTTGACCACATGTTCTACTTAGACCTAGGTTTTAATTTCTCTAGGTTGGGTGACATTTTTATTAGGAAAAAATGTTTTTAATTCTTACTTATCACCTCATTCATTTTAAGGCTCACTAGGTTTATACACTTTACCAGTTAAAATCGCGACGTGCCCTTCAAGATGCACTAGGTGCTCCAAGGTTTCCACTTGCCTCTTTCCATTTTCCTTGCGCGACGTTCCCTTCAAGACGCATTACGTGCTCCAAGGGTGCCACTCGCGTCTTTATGTTTTCCTTTCGCGATGTGCCCTTCAGGACGCACTACGTGCTCCAAGGGTGTGACTCGCCTCTTTCCGTTTTCCTTGCACAACGTGCCCTTCAGGATGCACTACGTGCTCCAAGGGTGCCACTCGCCTCTTGACTAACTTGGTAGACATAAAAAACCCCTGGAGTCAATACTCCGCCAGGTGATCCTATGGGAGATTAAGGGCCTCTAAGGAATAAGGTCATTTCCTTATTGCGTGCCCCTTAGAATCATCATGAGCGACTGTCACAGTCTGCCCTCACAACATCATGGGTCTTATCGATCTAGGTAATCGTCAACCTACAGTTCGATCCATGGCGGGAGTGATAGTAGGTTGTGGCAGGGTTGTTGTCCACACCTCTCCCTCAAGTCTATGGATGTCCTGCGTGACCCCTCTACTCCTGCATCCATCAATGAATCATGTCAGCAACAATAATCAATCATCATAACATCTAATCATATGTACATGTGTTACATCAATAACATTCAAACCCAACAGTCCTCTCCCTGACTCGATCCAGAGTCCAAGGGGTTTCATTTATGCCTCTGCATCCTCGAGGTCCAAATTCCTACACACTCAGGAGAACCCAGTCACTAGCACCTGTCTATGTCAATACAATAAAATAACATATCATCCTATCCATAATGCCTCATAATTATAATAAAACGACCAATAGTATAATAATCCAAATCACTTGCAAGAAAGTGTCCTCAAAGAATAAGTTCGCTCAGTGCGCATAAGAGCGGGATGTTACATACACCCCCTCTTGGTCTAAAATTCATCCGAAAGTTTCACAGTCTGTAAGTGTCAATAAAAATTGTATCACAGTATCATAATTACATCTATCAAACAAAAATGGAAACTGTTGGCGCATATCATATGCGTCCTCCCAGGTCGCCGAGTGTGGACTATAGTTGTCCCACTGGAACTTGACCTAATCTACTGTTCGATGTCGTAGATGTCGAATGTGATGGTCCAGGATGCGGATTGGCTCAGTCGTAAGTGCACCCTCGTCAGATACCTGCAAGGAATTCATGTTAATAACATGTGTTGGATCACTAATATAATGACTCAAAACAAATATGTGAAAAACATCGTGCATATGCCTCAAGGAATCAGGCAAGGCTAGTCAATAGGCCACGGGCCCCTTCTTTTCCACAATCTCGAAAGGTCCCATGAACCTAGGAGATATTTTATCACCCTTTCCAAACTTGATCGAACTCTTATGTGGTTTCACTCGCAAGAAGACTCAATTTCCAACTTCGTAACTACAGTTGACACAGTGCGCATCGACATAACTCTTCTGTCGATCTTGTGCTTCCTTGATCCTTTCCCTTATTGTTTGAAATTGGTCTTCCATTTCTTGGATCGCTTCTGGCCCAACTAAGACCCTATCCTCAAGCCAATCCCAACTCAAGGCGCCCGACACGGTCGCCCATAAAGAAACTCGAAAGGTGCCATATTAATGGTGCTTGATAACTGTCGTTATACGCAAATTCTACCAGTGGCAAGAAATCTTCCCAACGGTTTTGTTGGTCCATATCGTACATACGCAACATGTCCTACATGATTTGGATTATTCATTCAGTCTTCTCGTCTGTCTCCGGGTGATACGTGGTGCTAAAGTTAAGTTGGGTTTCCAAGACCTCTTGGAAACTAGTCCAAAATCGTCCAGTAAACACCGATCCTCGATCAGAGATCATCCTCTTAGGCACACCATGCAACCTCACAATCGCGCTGATGAAATCTCTAGCTATGTCAGGTGCCTGATACGTCGTATGCACAGGAATAAAATGATCACTCTTCGTCAAAGTGTCGAATACCACAAAATCGAGTCGTGTCCCCTTGCCATCAGTGACAATCCAACAATGAAATCTATCGAAATGACCTCCCATTTCGATTCCAAAATAGTGTGCGGTTGTAGTAATCCTTCCGGATTTCTATGTTCAGCCTTCACCTGCTGACATTCTAGACATCTTGCCACATAATTGACTGTGTTTGCCTTCATTCGTTCCTAGAAGAATAAGGGTTTAAGGTCTGCCATCATCTTCGTGACTCTTGGGTGAGCCATGTACACTGCTCTGTGAGCCTCTTCTAGGATCAAACTCATCAACTCGTCATTGGGCGGTATGTAAATTCGAGTTTTAAATATCAATAGTCTATCATCGTCCATAGTAAACCCTTCAAGTTTTGGTACCATCATTGTGCTTTGTCTGATAAAATCCTTGACCTCTTTGTACCATTCATCATCGCGTTGTAAAGTTATAATATTTTCATGTAGATTCGTCTAAAGAGGCATCACCAAAAAGATGCTTGGTCTCTAATTCAACGCATCCGCCACTCTGTTCACTATACCTTTTATGTAAGTAATATCGAAATCGTACTCGCTAAGCAATGTCGACCAATGCCATTGTCGCGCGTTCAAGTCACCTTGCATAAAGATGTGTCGTAGTCCATAGTGGTCCATTTAGTTCAAATTTTCATCCAATGAGGTAGTGCCTCCAAAATCTCGAGGCATAAACAAAGGCTAACAATTCCAAAACGTGTGTTGCATAGTTCTCCTCATGCCTTCTCAACTTCTCGAGATGTAAGTGATCACTCGATCGTCTTGCATCAAGACTTCACCTAAGCCTTATTTGGATGCGTCAGTGCATACCAAGAGGTCTACATCCATGTCAGGGACCTTTAGTATCGGTGTTGGAGTCAACAACTCCTTGAGCCTCCGAAATGCTTCTGCGCATTCCTCGGTCCAAACAAACTTCTGGTTCTTCTTCTGCAATTCCGTAATAAGATTTTCTATCTTTGAGAAACCCTTGACAAACCATTGATAGTATCATGCTAAACCCATGAAGCTACGCACTTTCGAGACATTCATCGGTGCAGACCATTCCATAATAGCCTTGACCTTTGCTGGATCCACAGCGATACCCTTGTCGGAGATGACATTCCCTAAGTAGTGAATCTCGATTGATAAAACAAGCATTTAGAGAATTTCCCAATACAATTTGTTCTCTCGTAGACACTGTAGTACCAAGCGCAAGTGCTCGCCATGCTCTTCCAACGTCCGAGAGTAAATCAAAATATCATCGATGAATATTGGGCTGAACTTGTCCAAGTATTCGCAGAACACCCCATACATCAAACTCATAAATACCCCAGGGGCGTTTGTCAGTCCAAAAGGTAAACCAATAAACTTGTAATGTCCAAACCTCATCTTAAAGGCGGTCTTAGGGATGTTGTCCTCCTTGACCCGTAACTGGTGATACCCCGATCTCAAGTTGATCCTTGAAAACACCGTCGCGCCTATCATCTGCTCAAACAAATCGTCAATCCTTGGAAATAGATACAAATTCTAGATCGTTTCCTTGTTCAAATGATGGTAGTTAATGCAGAGTCTCCACGACCCATCCTTCTTCCGTAAAGATAATGGGCGCACCCACGGTGACACACTGGGACATATAAGTCCTAGGTCCAACAACTCCTTCAGTTTCATTTTCAACTCTTGTAACTACGGAGTCGACATCTGATAAGGCGTTCTTGCTATCGGTTCAATCCCTGCTTTTAGGTCTATGGGAATTTCCAATTCCCTCTCTGGCGGCATCCCAGGTAACTCCTCAGGGAAGATGTCCACAAACTCTCTGACCACCAAAAGGTGTTCTAGACCTTCCACTACTCCCTTCTCATTTAACACAAGGATCACATAACGCTTATATTCCTTGCGCATGCTCTTCCGTTGCTACAAGGAGAGATGAACCTCGAGGCTACTCCATGGTTCCAACCTACAATCACGTGTCTCTGTTCCTCATCATCAACCAAGCTCAACCATTTTGAATTACGGTTGGGTATCGCCTCATGCGATTCCAACCAGTCCTCACCGATCACGACGTCATAAGCTCCTAATATCGTGACGTACAGGTTGGCCCCGCGTGACAACTCTCCCAGGTTAAGGCTATAGCCCGTAACCTTCCCTCCAACTTTTTGTTTGGCTCTCGAAGCCATTTCTACAAAGCTAAACCCATCCTGGTTGACTGCCTTTACCTTAATTCGTTTAGCGCTACCCAGAAATGAAACTCTCTGTAGCACCAATATCTATCAAAATGCTAAGGGTCTGGTCAGCGACGATACCTGACGTCTCGAGCACAGTCGACTGGTGCTCTGCCTGGCGGTTATTCACCGCTGCATGAATACAATGGGCCTTGCCAAAATCTCCCAAGGTAGTGGGTCCTCTCCAAGAATCGTTCCTCAAATAGTTCCCATGACACGTCTTCGACTACCATGTTCAAAAGTGGCAGGATCGTCTTCCAACATAGAAGAGTGATCTCCTTCAGTTGAAAGACCACCATGCGGACCTTCATGTTGGAGGTCATAAATGCGAAGCATGAAGCACATCACCTTGCTCTCCATCCATGCCTCGATGGCTGAACTGTCCGTGACACTCCTGGACTTGAGAACTTATCCCTCTCGAGCTCTCGGTGAAAGCTAAAGGTATTGGTTGGGGCGCACTGTGGACCCTCAGGGTACAGGTGCCCTGGCCTCTTCTTAGTACAGATGGCGAATCAAGGCCTCTGACAATCCATGGAAGGACCTTGTCAGACCATCATCATCCCTTACAACAATCGAATCCAGCCTAAGGACTTGTTCTTCCCCTAGGGGTTAGACTCCAAGGGCATAGACATTTCTTGAGGTGTTGTACCTCCTTACTTGGAACCACGTCGCGAACCTCCGTAGCGTCCTGAGATCCTCCGCATGGACACGTTAAAGTTTTAATTAACGTTAGGTTATTACTCAAGGGTTTACTGCAGTGGAAAGCATGACAATCCACAGTCGCAGGGTTGAACCTGCTTTGATACCATATGTAACGACCCCATTGTTATGACTACAAGCGACGCAAGCAAGTGATTTTTTTTTTTAATTTAGGCAGGAAGGCAATGACGACAACAATTAAACCACACAACTTGATGATGAACACCACACACACAGATCAGGAAATAGACAACATTGACTCAACATACTAGCACATCATGCAACTGGGCGAAACATGCGAGTTAAGATAGATCAAAATGATTACCCACCCGACACAGGCAAGATAATGCCTACAATCTAAAGGACAACATTAACCACCCAACACAATGAATTCGATGACTGGTAACTAGAAAACCTCCAAGACACGCAAAACCGAACGCATTGAGGCGTTACAGAATCAAGTACCAACATCAATTACAACGAAAAAATCCCACATCGGGAAGCCCAGACTCCAGCCAGGTTATCATTCGCCTCTATCCATCATGGCATGCAATGATCCCCTCATCAAGAATCATGCTGTCACCAGGCGATAAGCGTGACAGTAACCATGGCGCAACATAACATAATTGGACCCTTAACCCAAGATAAGTCCAACGCGCTAGGAGATCGAATTAATTGACCAGAAAACTATACCCATCCACCCAAGCAACAAGACAACAAGATGCAAGGTGACATCACTCAAATTCAAAATTGCGCCAGCTATCAAACGACTTCGCCAACAACCATAATTCATTATCTGTTAAGCAAGATTTCTAAGTGCAATGAGTGAACTATTATAATGTTACTAGTGTCATAAATGTTATCATAAATGTGAACTATTATATGCAGTTAACAATGTAGCCTGGTGTGACTGCAGACCACGACGTTCAATACCTACCAGATCACTTTGACAAAAGAACCTTCCTTTGTAAGATGCAATTATTTTTACCATCCTTTTTTAGCAAACTTTCCTCGGAAGAGTTTGAATATTTAAGAAGCAATGAGAACTGTGTTTTAGAGATTTTTGGTGATTTTTGGGATATTCTTAAGAAGAAGTTTGTTGACTCGGATGTTGGTTCTTGCATAAGGCCTAAGGGTTTGGAAGTAGTAAACGACCCACTTTTCCCCCCTATAGCTAGCAAACTTGTCTCCACTCTCGGTTGTATTTCATTAAATGAAGACACGGGCAACAAGGTGGACATTTGTTTGAATACAAAGAATGGGTTGGGACACCATGGAGTAGGGCCAATTTTCATCTCTCCCTCCCCTGTGGAAACTGAATGTCCTACAAACCCTTCAGGTGGTGACTACAACCTTATTGAAACATTGCCAATTTGTCCTCTGAGCCTTTCAGTAACTTCTGTGGATGCTTTATCACCTTCCCCTCTCCCTATATCCAACAATTTTCAAAATCCCTCTTCCATCATTGATTGAACAAACGTTACGCTTAGGAAAAAGCCTCACTCCTGCTTACCTAAGAAGACTCCCGAGGAAATAGAAGGAGGTATGGCGTTGATTGGATCGAAGGTCGTTGTTAATTTAGGACCTATATGTCCTCCTAATCATATTCTCCTTGCTTCTTCATCTTCTCTCTCAGATAGAACTCCCCTCTCGACCCTTAGAGCAATCTAGTCAACTGTCAATGTTCCACTATGATCATTTTCTCTTTCAACCTCTATGGGTTTGGGGGACCCACACAAATCGCATCCCTCAACTTACTCCTTAAGCAGGTAAAGCCTGATATTGTCTTTCTTCAGGAAAACTTGGTGGATTGTGGGAAGGATAAATCCCTTTTTCTTCAATGTTTACTGATGTGTAACTTTGTTGCACTAAACTCTAATGGTCATTCGGGTGGTTTATTGTCTGGATGGAACCCTGCCTCTACTGATCTGTGTGCATTTGGCACTAATGCAGGTATTTTTTTGAAGGTTAGATTCAGGGACTCTGCCTATAGGGTGAAACTTCTCAATTGTTATTCTCCTTACAAAGAAAGAGAATGCTTTTGGCAGCCTCTTATGGAATGTGGATTATTGGGAGAAGACGATCTTATAATAGGTGGCGATCTAAATTTTACTTTTTCTGCTTGAGAGGTGTGGGGGGCCATGGCTAGAAGCGATCCATTAGCATACTATTTTTCCAATATTCTACTCATTGTTGGGCTAGTGGATCTCCAACCGAGCCATTTGGCTCCCACATGGAGGAATGATAGATATGGGCCAACTGGTATATTGAAAAGATTGGATTGGTTCCTTGTTGATGAAAATTTTTTTGGTAGACAAAAAAGGACTAGATACTGTATTATTAATTCCACCTTGTCATATCATAATCCGATTTGTTTACAATTGGAAAAGTCTACTCATAAAGTTTCCCCACCCTTTAAATTTAGCAGCACATGGATTTCCGATCCAGAATTTACTAATCTTGTTAGAAATACTTGCCATTCAATGGCTAATTGGTTGGACAATTCACCTATCCTTCTACTATGTACAAAACTGAGGAACCTAAAGAAACAAGTTGTCTATTGGAAGTCAGATAAAAAGAAGCAACTTCACACAGAGTTCCTTCTCATTGAACAAAACATGTCCGAGGTATTTGAGAAATACCCATCACAGGTCTTCTCGCAGGGAGATCTGAACATTCTCGGGTCTCTTGAACAAAGAAAAGATAGGACTTTAGAAATGGAAGAATCCACCTGGAGGCTCAAAATCTGAGCTATATGGATTGAAAAGGGTGACAAGAATAACAAATTTTTTCATAAGTACGCTACCCATAGAAGAAGCCGAAATACTATACGAGACATATATGATGAAGAGGGATGCACCAAATCCATTGATAATGATATTAAGGAGAGAGAATTCAAGCATTTTAAATCACAATTTAAGGAGATTGGGGCAGAGGACACATACAACCATATTAAAGTTATCAAATAAGTGTCCAAGTTCTTCAATGATGTAGAAAGTGATGAGATCGGTAAACCTATCACTTTAAAGGAAGTTGAGGAAGTGGTTAGTAAAATGCTAAGGGAAAAAAGTCCTGGCCCAGATGGGTGGACTCATGAACGTTTCCATTTTTTATTTGACCTTATGGTGGAGGACCTTATTAAGGCTATTGAGGAATCTAGAATAATAGGTCATATCCCAAGAGCTCTCAAGGCTACTTTTTTTTCATTCATTCCTAAAGTGAGAAAGCCCGATACCTTCCATGATTTTAGGCCTATATCCCTCTATAACTTTGTATATAAATTTATCTCCAAAATTATTGCCTCCTGGTTGAAGGATAAACTGGCTTCTTGCATCTCTTTCGAACAATTTGGATTCCTTAAAGATAGATTGATCTTTGATGTTGTGGGGATAGAACATGAGTGTTTTCACACTGATAAGACAAAGAAATTAAGCTCAATTATTCTAAAACTAGACTTAATGAAGACATATGACAAAGTGAGCTGGCAATTCTATGGTTAATGTGGATACAGATTGGATTAAAATGGGAGGTCACCCAATGGATTATGGCTTGTGTTTCCAGTGTAAATATGGCAGTTCTGGTAAATGGTTCCCCTGCAAATTTCTTTAAAATCTATCAAGGGTTGCGACAGGGATGTCCTCTTTCTCCATTACTTTTCCTTTTGATAGTGGAATGTTTCAGCGAACAATTGAAGAAGGTTGATGAAGAAGGGAAATTTCATGGCATCAAAGTTGCCACCGAGACTATCATAAATCACTTATTTTTCATTAACGATGTGCTCATTTTAGGCATTGGAAAGTTTGAGGATTGGATGGTTTTCCAATCTATATTAACAAATTTTTGTCTTGCTTCTGGTATGGATGTAAACTGTCATAAATCATGTTTTCTTGCACAAAACATAGATTCAAGTCTGGAGCAAAGGATGCAAGAAGCATTTAATATACATTTTGTAATTATTGATGAAGGAATGAAATATTTGGTTTTTATATAAAACCAAATAATTATAGGGAGCCAGATTGGAAGTGGTTGATCCAAAAGGTGGAGAAGAGGATTGGGAAGTGGACCTTCCGTTGGATCTGTTTGGGAGGAAGATTAATTTTAAAAAAATCTATCTTACAAAGTTTTCCCATCTATTGTCTAAGCCTTGTCAAGATTCCTTCCTCTATATTATACAGGATCCAATAGCTCATCGCTAACTTCATATGGAGGGGAGCTAGAAAATCTTCAGGATTCCACTTAGCAAATTGGAAAAAGATAGCTAGACCTAAGGACAATGGGGGATGGGGTATTCAAAACCTATATTGGTTCACACAATCACTATCTACCAAGTCACGTTGGAGGGGTCTTTTTGGTAAGGGTTTGTGGAATTTGGTTTTAAAGAAGAAATACCTCAAAGRCATTGATTTGACTTCTTGGTTGTGCAAAGAARAATATAAGTTCCCGGTGGCATCAATCATCTGGAAAAATTTCAYGGGTTCATTGCYAATTATCAAACAGTGGCTTGCTTGGTCGATAGGGTGTGGCAATAAGATAATGATTGTTTGGTCTTGGAACAGAGCTTCGGGTTCTGTAACTTCCAGTTTAGCATATCAATCCATAACTTATAAATTTCTCTCRGCTAAAAACATAGGGTGGTATAAGGCTATATGGTTGATTAATATTCTAGGAAAAARCATATGTTTCATGTGGCTWTGTTTGATGGACTGTATTCTTACTARARAAAATTATAGGAGACGTGGAGGGATAGGACCTTTGGTTTGCATTCTTTGTCTCAGGGATGAAGAGATGACCTCACATCTATTCATGCACTGTGAAATTTCACAAATCATTTGGCAAGACATACTTAGTTACGTGAAGATTTCGGAAGCATGGGACTGTCGTACTTTAGATGAAAATATGTTCCAATGGTTTGCTTCTTATCCAAAATTGAGGCATATACCTTTCCTAGTTTTATGGGGTATTTGGAAGTATAGAAATAAATTTTAATTTGAAAATTGGCCCATACATGACTCTAGAACTGTCACAAATATACTTCTATCAATTAAAGAACATACAAGGGGAAGTGAAGATAAAGTGGATTGCATTCTTAATCCGATCTTTTTTTATGACACTCCTATAGGTTTTTTCGATGGTGCACCTGGTGGTTTCTGTGGTATTGGTATTTATCTTAAACTAAGTCCAGTTCATTCCTTCAGAATCTATTTTGCAAGTGGCAAAGGAAAAAATATGAACGTTGAGGTTATGGGCTTATGGGGTCTCTTATACTTTGCATCTAGATTATGCATAAACAAGTTAATGATTGTTGGAGATTCGAAAGTAGCTATTGATTGGATTGCACAAAAAGCAAAGTTGAATCTATTATATCTAAATTCATGGAAATCAAAGTTCATGAGTTTAAAAAATACTTTCAATGGGGTCAAATTTATGCAAGTGCACAAAAAATTCAACATACACTCTCCAAACATGCTCTGAGTTGTTCTATCGGATAGCTATATTATGAGGAATCTATAGAAGAATTTGTGGTCAATGCAAATAGTTTCTTATTATTCTAAAGTCAGAAGCATAGAGTTAAACATTAAGAACCAAATGTTATTGTTTTTGTATATGACATGTATCTGCCATCCTTTCTCTAACAAGTATTATTTAGTTGGATCTTATTATTTTTTGGGAAAAGTATTATGATAGATATACAAAAATATGGATAGATAAAATTCCAACTTTTTAAACTCTTAAAAGTTCTACATATCCATATATAATAGAATTTTTTTCTTAATTCCTAATAGAATAACAACAAAACTGTTTTTATCTGTGTGAAAATATATATATATATATATATCCAAAGCTATACAATATTTATTGCACTACTTCAAAGTGGTATTGTTTACCCAAATAATAAATAATAAATTTTAAACCAGCCATAAATGTGAAATACGGAATATAGTAGAAATTGCTTTACTTATGGGAAAAAAATCATCCAAGTCCCAAAATGGATACAAATTACTTTACCAACTCTGCATTGACCAAAATAGTAATTAAAAAACTTATATGTCAAGTGATTGATAAATTATTTTTGTGTGCACATGATTTTAATCAATAAGTTAAGTAATCTCAATCACGTTAAAACACATACAGACTCTGTTGCATCTATTGATTAATAAATGTTCCATTAATTAATTATATCTTCATTTATTTAAAATTATTTTATTTTGATGAGATTTAATGTTATGTAATATGTTATAAGATAATTAGATTAGTCAATGAATTAAGTAATCTCAATCACGTTAAAACACATACAGACTCTCTTGCATCTATTGATTAATAAATGATCCATTAATTGCAATTATATCTTTGTTAATTTAAAATTATTTTAGGAAGAATCCGTTGAATCCGTTCACGGTAGAGCTCAAATTAAGAAATTCGTTGGGATTCGTCTATCGTAAAAATTTATATGGAGATGAGAATGTGCTAAAACAAGGGTTGCATGGCAACGCAGTCTCTACCGAGTTAGTTGGGAAAAACATGTTGAACATCATAGATACATTTAACTGCAGATGTAATAAGGATGGTGAGGTAATTGGGAAACACATGTTAAACAACATCAATACAATTAAATGTAGATTTAATAAGGATGGAGAAAATCAAAGAAACACTTTTTGAGATTAATTTTTTTTTTATATGACAAAAAGTTGAGATTGAGATTAAAAATTATTATGGTATGTATGGTCTTTACTACCATCCAGTTACTATCTCTACAAAAGAATTAAAGCTTGATAGTCCACTACTTTAGGTACTTGCAATAAAATGAAAGTTTGCTTAATAATGATCAACATATATTAAAGTAAATCTATAATGTTCATTAAAAATGGCTTCCTGTCGAACTTGTTTGAAATTGGAAAGATGGTGAAATGCAATTTAATTGAAGACTCTTAATAAGGTAGAAAAATTCCAATGTTGAGGTATGAGTACATTAGTATTCCAATGTTGTAGTATGACTACATTCAATTTTGTGAAATTGATAGAAAATTATAGTTGAAAACTAGAGTAGAACGTTGTCATTTGAATTT
>ML807801.1:133861-154445 GCA_009831015.1 Picea engelmannii
TGCTTGCGCCATTGCCAAACCGACCATCAAGAAGCAAGGCCTCTATACTCCGCTTCCTACCCCAAGTCGACCTTGGGAATCCATCTCTATGGATTACATGTCGGGCCTTCCTTCTACTAAGCATGGAAGTGACTGTGTTTTTGTGGTCGTCGACCGATTCTCGAAGATGTCCATTATGATGGCCTGCAAGAAGAATATCACAGCATAAGCCATTGCTAAACTCTTCTTTGAATGAGTGTGGGTACACTTTGCAATCCCACAGTCTATCATCTCAGATTAGGACAGTAGGTTCCTCAATACATTTTGGTCCAACCTCTGGTCGATGTTGGACACCAAGCTCACCAAGTCCACATCTTTCCATCCGCAAACTGATGGCCAGACAGAGGTTGTCAACCGGATGATCGTCCACATTCTGCGCATGTACAATTCAAAGCATCCACGCACATGGGATGAGAGCCTCCCCTATGTACAACACAGCTACAACCGGGCTCTCCATAACTCAACTAGCCACAACCCCTTTCAAGTGGGCTTGGGATTCCAGCCACTATGTCCCATTGACATAACCATGCCATTTGTGGCTACTCGGGAAGATTCATCTCATGTCCAGTCTGAGGAGGATAAGGCAAACAAATTCATTGAGAAAATTCAACACATCCGCCAACAGGTTCATGATATCTTAGAAAGAGCCAATGCTAAGTACAAGCAACGACATGATCAACATCGGGTGCCACACAACTTCCAAGTGGGCGACAAAGTGTGGCTGCATTTGCAAAAGGAGCACCTCGCTGGACCCCACTGCAAGCTTCGTCCGCTTCGATATGGGCCTTAGACCCTCACCAAGGCTGTAGGGGAAAATGCCTTTGAGCTCAGCATTCCACCATTCCTTGGTCTGCACCCAGTGTTCAATGTGGACCGCCTTCGGCCTTACTTTCCACCTCTACTAGACACATCTGACATGGCAGAACAACTCACACCAACAGAGTTAAATCTAGACTGCATGGAACAACCAAGAACTGATCAGATCATGGATACACACATCAAGCACACCCGAAAACAAAGGATACCGCTATATCGAGTTGTCAAAGCAGGCCAACTCCTTCACCAAGGCAAATGGCTCACCAAGGACCAAGTTCAACAGAAGTTTCCTCATCTCATGGAGGAACTCAACGCAATGGGGACCATTGCTTCCTAAGGGGGGAGGAATGATCTAGGTGGATATTGGTGGCCACCCACCTATTCCACTTGGACCCCCACCATTTCTTCTTTCAGTTTTTCAGTTTTTGCACAGTTTACTATTTTTAGTAGTTTTTTCGGGTCCTGAACTTCCGAGGCCATTTTGAGGCCCTAAATGATGTTTTTTTGGGTATGTTGCTCTTGCAAATTAACATCTAATGATGCATTTTTTTCTTAAGCGTTGTAGGCCTCGGATAGATCTTTCCAACGAGCTATCATACGCCTAAAACGAAGATCGTATGCAAAAGTTACGACCCCGGGAAGTTGATGCACCGACTTACCCAAACGGAGCCCACATGACTTTTGGCGCTTCATCTCCCAGGGTTAGGTTTTTGGATGTCTAGGACTTTTGGCATTCCCATTTATTGTAAAAGGGCCTTCAGAGCCTCATTGTAATCATCTTCTCACGGATGCGAGTAGCGGCCACATCTCTTCTCAGAGATAAGCTACCAGCGCCCTAGCTAGTTTATTTCCATTCTGTCTGTAAGCATATTTTAGTCATTTGTTATTAATGAAATGAAGTCTTATTTCCGCTGCATCTCTATGTTTCATTGTGTTCCTACATAAATCCGGATCAAAGGTTGAAGAGAGATCACCTGCAGATTGTTATCATTAGTGAGACAGTCTATAATAATCTTTGAATCTTCTGCTATCTGAATCCTATTTATCTTTTTGTAGCATGCAAAATAAAGAATGCACCATAGAGCAAGTAATTACCCTTTTGTATTAGTACCATAACCACAAGACATCTTCATTTTGAAAGTTCCTAGATAGGGACATTTAATGACCGCACCAGCCCCACATTTTGTACCTCTTTCTTGTGAGGCTCCATGAAAAAAGTCAACTGTCAACTCCCAGTCTAGCAAAGGTGGCCTATCAATTCTGCTTCCCTTATCATGATTATGTGTATAAGTTTCACCCATATCCTATAATATACTGTTGTACACTCTAAACCTGTTAGGCAACCGATTTTCAAATATTACCAGATTCCTTTGTTTCCATATCTCCCAGCAAATAACACTTGGTAATTCCTTGGAATTATCCTTATTTTTTATCCAATTAGTGTAACAATCTGCTACCTGTCTCCCTTCCCAAATACCTTTACACTTTAAATGATTTAGTATATTGTACCGAATATCTTTGGTAAATGTACAATCCACAAAGAGGTGTTTTGTATTTTCCCCTTCAACCCCACATAATACATAAATACTAGGACCTACAAAACCTCTTCTTACCAGATTATCCCAGGTTAGTATTTTATGTTCAAGCATCATCCAGGCAAACAATTTGATTTTTAGTGGAAACTGCCATTGCCAAAGGTCAATATACCAGAATTGCACTTCATATGCATGTTTTGCATTTACCTAAGTATCCCAGGACCACAATAGGTAGTCTTTTTCATTATTTAAATCAATTATGGATCATATTAAGCACTTCACATAATTATTCCATTCAACTAGTTGTTCACCTTCCAAGCCTAAAGTCTCAGGCTCTTTCCAGGTTGTTTGTCTCAATCCTTCATGTTGCATTTATCTTGCTTGTGCTAGGTGCTCAATGCCCTGCTCCTTCAAGTATTGTATTAGATCCTTTGTCAAGTTGTAATACCTATGTGCCCCAACCATTGGATCCAAGCCTATTCTAATGTCTTCCCCATTGCCCGGTTTCCAAGCCAACCAATCTGCCACTATGTTATATGACAAAGTGAGAGCTCTCCAAATACTTGATATTCCAGTCCAGTTTTTCTTTCCTTCCCTAAACCAAACCTCAACCGATTTATTCCTGAGATATTTCTTAAGTATTACCTCATACCAAAGCCCAAACACCATTAATCCGCTCCACAATTTTTTTTCTGCTAATGCTTTCCCAAAAATAAAAATCAATAAATTACTCTACAACATCAAGTTGTTCCAACCTACGTTCCACATTTCCCCCAAAAAAATCAATAGATTACTCTACAACATAATGCTTTGGAATCGTGCTACCTTACAAATATGCCTTACAAATCGTGCTTTGGAAAGTTTGAGAGCATTCACAATATGCCTTACAAATTATTATTATCCTTTATTTATTTAGATTAATAGTATCTTGTAAAATTAATAAAAAATAATCTTAATTATTAATTTGTCATCAATTTTCTAGCTTGTAATGACATCATTACACAAACCCATCCCACATACGTCCGAGAATATGTGAAACTATCTCTCATTAAATGCCAAATGACACGAAGATTGATAATTAAAATTAATTAATTTTGTTAATTATCTAAATATTATTAAATCCTATGTCTCATATATTTTAAGCTTCTAATTTTTAAAAATAAAACATACCTTCAATGTTGTCCATGGCATTATCTTCTATCTTCCTATAAAGTTATATAATCGCCAAGCATTTAATTTTGCTTTCTATTATGTCTTAATATTATCTAACTTCTCTTCTAATTATAAAGGTTTATAATCGCCAAGCATTTCACTAATTTTGTTTTCTTTTATGTTTTAACATCATCTTAACTTCTCTTCTAATTCTAAAGCTATTTGGGGAGAGGTTTTGTTCTAAAGTTTGAAATTAATATAATGATTGACTAAACATAAGTGATATATGTCTTCTCTTCTAATTCTAAAGGTAGAGTTTTGTTTCTAAAGTTTGAAATTAATATAATGATTAAACATGAGTGATATATGTAATGGAATTTTTCTAAGCATTATTACAAAATATAATATCTAAATTTTTACATTTAGACATAAAACCCCTTTATCATTTAGATCTACATTTTATTTATTTGTAAACATTTACAAATTTTTTACCTTTATATCAAATATCTATAAAGTTTTTCTAGTAGTTGCATTTATCTCTTTATGATTTTTTCCTATTATAAAGAGAGATAATAACCACATCATAACCTTGTTAAAACATAAAGGCATATTGTCCTAGATACATTATTGCACCATTACATCAACCCATACCATTACATCAACCCATAGTATTTTCAAAAGAACTTTATACTAATTTTTTTTAACATATCCATCACTTAAATCCAATAAAAGTGTTCATTGCATTTATTTTCTCTCATATATATATATGAATTCTCTTTATTATATATATATAATTTCAACTTAAACTTTTGTATTCTAAATGGAGTTATTGGAAATTGTCTATATACATGAATAATAATCCTTGGATCTATGTGAGTAGTTACATGTTATTTATGAATTATCCTTCATAACCTTGGCTTGGCTATTCTTTAAGATCCATGCTTATAAATGGTATAATAATATTGTAGCTTTTCATTGAATGAATTTATATGTCATCAATATTTTCAATTTGATTTTTAGTTTTTTTCATTGTTTTTTTCTATCTTCTAAATATTTGTTTTTTGATGGATTGGATTATTTTCTTAGATTTTTTATATCAATGCTTACAGTTCCTACTCCATGATGTTGCTTAAGTTATATACTTATTTATTCAAACATTCCATTTATATCTCATCGCCTTTTCCACATCTTTCAAGTGTGTTGCAGTAGTTATCAAAGCATATTTGTTCTTTGAGCTTTAAATGCAATGTTCATTACTCATATCATGTTGATTGATTTTTTATATTACTCTTCGATCAACATAAAAAATTTGGACTAATAATATCTAAATATATAGAAATGATAAACCTTAACTCTTAATAATAAGATAAACTCCATGTAATGTAGTTATGGGTTGTATACACCCATATCCTACATAAGTAATATTTCACAACTTACTTTCATATTTATAGTTGGATTGTGTTATTTCCTTTCTAAAAACTTTAACCTTGGTATAAGTTATGACCTTCTTCTCTTTGCACTATGGTGGAAGAAGAAAGACTTACAACATATATGTTTACTCTTAGTATAGTTTGAATTCAATACAATGACTAAACATAATCATGATACATTTAATGTAACTATTCATCTCTTTCTTATAAAATATAATATCTAAGTTTTAATATAATGAGACATCCAAGCATAGATCATTTTATTATTTAGATTGACATCTTATTATTTATCACTTATAACGTATATTTTTTTTTATCTTTGTATCAAGTATATATGAGGATTTTGTTGCAGATACAATTACCTCTTTCTCAAATAGTTTCTCCCTTTTTATCGAGAAAAATCATTAGTACATCGTAACCTTGTGTCTTCCGTGTTAAAACATAAAGACATGTTGGTCTAGTTACAATGTTTCATGCATTGCATCATCCCCTTAGTATTCCCAAGAAAAAATTATATGCATTCTTGTTTTTTAAAATGTTTGTTACTTAATATGATTTTCTTTTTATTTTTTACATGTTTTTTTTTTCTCTATATGATTTTATTTGTTTTTTACTTTTATAAATGTGATTGATTGTAATAAATTAACATAATTCTTATGTTATTGATAATAATAAATTAATTAGCTCTTACATGTATGGAGTCATTAACAAACTACTTACATATATGCATGAGTATCTTTGAATCCTATGGATTTTTAGATGTTATTTTATGTCTTTCAAAACCTTAGACTACTCGTTAGGATACAACTTCAATAATGATTTAAGTTTTTTCCCAATCAATTTTTATTCATTATAAATACTTTTAATTTTAATTTTTAATTTTTTCAATTAAATATTTCTTTTTAATATTAAAATAATGTATTTTTATTTTTTATTATAAAATAAAAATATTATATTGTTAAATAGAAAAAAAATAATCTATATATATATATATATATTCATGGGTTCCAAGAGTATCCATTCACACCTTCGTTACATAAGTTTAAAGTGTAAAAATTGTGATGTGTTTCTTTAGAGGAAGCTTTTATATNTAAAAAAGCTTCCTCTAAAGAAACACATCACAATTTTTACACTTTAAACTTATGTAACGAAGGTGTGAATGGATACTCTTGGAACCCATGAACTTGGGGTTGAAGGGCATAATTTGCTAGCTTCAAGGCATATTTTTAAGTCAACGTTTCACTCGATTCAATTATCTTTGGAACATATTTATTTAACTCTACATACTATAAAATGTAATCATGAAGTATTTTTATGCAATGAAATATTTTGAATGTGAGTCGATAAGTTATATTAGAATGTTAAGTTTATAATTAAAAAAAAAAAATACATGTAGGGTATGTATATTAGAGGGGTTTTACTGGTAAAATAGGGTGGAGGAGGTCTTATAAACTAATTTAATGTTTGGTTTGGTTCCAATCTTAAAAATAAATTATTATTATTATATTTTTAATAATAATAATAATTAAATAACTAATGATAAGAGATAAAAAAGATTACAAATAAAATAATGAAAAACATTGATAAATATTATGAAAATGTGTAATAAAATATGAATTCAATTTTATATTCATCTTTACCTTACTTTTATGTTAAAAGTCTCAAATTGTTCACTAACAAATTTACAAAGAATAAATGTTATTAAGACCACCATTTTAGATGAAGTAATCCTAAAACAAGATCTACACGAATTATAGAGGAGGGATTTATATTAATAGTGATATATTATGAGGGTGAATTATTTTTTCTATGTAACAATTTATATTTGTCATGTATATATGATTATAGTTTGGTCTTTTACAATATTTTTGTTTTCTTGAAGTTATTTGTTTATTTAAATGTCTATGTGGATTTGATAAAATCTAATTTAAATATTTATGATTAGTATGATTTTAGTGTACTAATGATATTGAAAATTTTATTTGATTTTGTATGATTTTCATTTTTATGTGTATGTGTTTTTAATATGAAAATTGATGATGGGGAGTTAAGAGTGATGTGAAGTGGGGACGAGTTAAATGAGTTTTATTTTTTTCGTGGTTAGAGTCCAATTAAGTATTTTCAAAGAGAAGAAAAGATGAAGTTGTATATAACTCAAACACCACATAGAAAGTCGAATCAATAATAGTGATTCTTAATGTGAATAATATTTTCCATTTAATTCTCATATGTTCTTATATTCACTAGAATATATAGAAGATACTACCTAGATTACAATCCAACCTTACACTAAAAGAATCATTTTTTAATTTTTCAAATGTTTACACCTTTTCTAAATGTGAGTAGCAATCGACATGGCAAGTTGTTGTAAAGTGATATTTTTTACTTGAAACCAATAAAATTACCACATAAATATTTGAAAGTTCCAGTAGTAAATGCCTTGTGTAACGACCCTATCCTTATGACTACAAGCGACGCAAGCAAGTGATTTTTTTTTTTTTTAGGCAATGACGACAACAGTTAAACCACACAACTAGATAACGAACACCACACACACAAATCAAGAAACAGACAACAACAACTCAACACACTAACACATCATGCAACTGGGCGAAACATGTGAGTCAAGACAAATAAAAATGACTACCCACTCGACCTAGGAAAGACAACGCCTACAAGCTAAAGGAAAACATCAACCACCTGACACAACGGCTTCGACGACCGGTAACTAGAATACCTCCACGGCGTGCAAAACCAAACTCATTGAGGCGTTACAAAATTAAGTACCAACATCAATTACAACGAACAATGCCCACATCGGGAAGCCCATACTTTGGCCAGGTTATCATTTGCCTCTATCCATGAGGGCATGCAATGATCCCCTCATCAAGAATCATGTCGTCACCAGGCGATAGGCGTGACAGTAACCATGGTGCAACATAACATAACTGGACCCTTAACCCGAGCTAAGTCCAACACGCTAGGAGACCAAACTAAAAATTGTGCCAGCTATCAAATGACTTCGCCAACAACCATAACTCATTATCTGTTAACAAAGATGTCTAAGTGGGAAGGAGTGAACTATTATAATGTTACTAGTGTCATAAATGTTATCATAAATATAAACTATTATATGCACTTAACAAAATCAAATACACTTGTCAACAAATATACATTGTCCATCAACATACACTGTCCATTAACATTAACCAAATTCTCTGTCTAAATTTACACGGTCCATTACACTTGTCAACAAATATAAACTATCCCTTAATATACATTGTCCATTATGCTTGTCAACAAAGGTGGACTATTACGCTTGTCTAATTATACACTGTTAAATATAAATAAAAATACACATTGTCTAAATATACATTGCCTAAATATAAGTATACACTATCTAATTATACATTGTCTAAACATAAATGTGAACGATTACGTTGGTCTAAATATACACTATCCATTTAATGTATGAATCACTATCTAGTAAATACAAACATAATATAGAATCTAATCGTTGACATAAGAAATATGATATAAAAATAGAATTGTTGTCATATAGGATTGTTGTCAAAACAGTAAACCGTTACTGATTGCTAAATTGATACCCATTATCAAACTATTTACTGTCATACCTATTATTAAATCGTCGTCATCATATTAAAAAATGCAGATATAAAATCCAGAGATGAATTAAATAAAAATGAAGACTCAATATATATTTGTAGATCTATCTAGACTCGAGCCAATGCATTAAAATAACACAGGCATATCAAACACGATCCACTAAAGCCTATCAACGTTGTGTAAATAACGATCATAGGTAAATATCAATAAGATATCGTTGTGTACAAATATCGTTGTTCTTCAAGCTTTCACTAGCTAACAATATTATTGCTATCATATATTAAATGCTTGGTATCGCTGCACAATACATCTAAATTCGTTGTCAATAGAATTGCTATCAACAATATTAGTTTGTTGTCCAGAAAGTTGTTTCTATTACAATGGTTGTCATAATAAATGTAAAATCGTTGGTTTAATAAATGTAATAGTTCACAGTCAATGAATGGTAAATTAGTAGTTTGATAAAGGTGTAAATTCACAGTCTACTATGTCTAAAATCATTGTCCTACATAGAGAATAATAAGATATCATCTATAGAAAATAATACACTGTCATACAACAACAAATGCATCGTTGTCCAACACAAAATCTCTGCCATACACAATTCGCTGTCATCTAACCACATAGCATACAACCGATTTCCAATAAATACGTTAAGGTGGGATTGAAACTCTGAGAAGAATGGATCACTGCCCTTTAAACATTAACAATTTAAACAATCACATATATTGCTGCTCCTAAAGAGGAAATGTTGTCATACACAACATACCTGCCACCATTACCACCACAACAATTACACAGTCATCAAAAATAGAATCGTTGTCTATTTGAATGCAATTACACAGTCAACAAATTGACAGTCACCAAAAATGGAAATCACTGTCAAATATATTAATTTCGCTGCCTACTAATAATGATACGATATCTAATTGAAATTTGTTTCCAAGCCATCCAGGTATCAGAGTCAATAAATATGTAAATCGGTTAATCTATGTAAAAAACAGAGTAGATAAAGGTAATAAAACACAGTCAAAAAGTGGTCAATAAAATGTAGAGTAATATGATAATATGTATAACTGTATAAATCAGTGAGTGTATAGTTAAAATGTAGAGCGAATGACTGTATTAAACGTAGTCAATATGTGGTCAATGAAAATCATAGTGTAGTTATATTTAAAGGGGGATTTTAAACTCAATTCAATTACATCTCTCCCAGGCCCAATCGTTATCTAAATTCATTGTAAGGAAACGAGAGTGATAATATCTCTGTTGGGAATGATAAAAAACGTCGGGAACTATCATAAAAATGACGAGAATTTTGTAATAACGCAGACACATCAAACACAGATATTTACCCCTTCCAAAACGCAGGAGATCATCATTAAAAGAAACGTAGAGGATTTACCATTCAACGCTGATATTTTACCCAAAAAAGAAAACACAGAGTTGATCCTTCAAGAAAATGCAGAGGTAATCAATCAAAGAAATGCAGGGATAATATTTCAAGGAATCGCAAGGTTTTCGAAGTTTAAGAAATCAAAACGCAGAGGTACTCGTTCACAAGAAGGTGCAAGACTAAACATTCAGCCATGAATCAATAAAAAATAGAGATAAGTAAGGGATAGACAACTGGGCAAAATTTATCCTTCGCTCATCATCCATGCACAGAAAAACAAGGCATTTGAATCGATAGGTCTTTAAACACCGAAGTGATGACCGTTGATTCGGATTTTGGCCGACTTCTCAGGCACATAATGTTGACTAAAGGGATAAGGGACGGAAGATAAAAATGCAATCTCTTCATACTAATAAATAAAACCCACACAGAGAAGTCATTGCAATCAGAATTTGGGTTTGCCAAGGGGAATCAATTCAGAATACAACAAGCAA
This sequence comes from Picea engelmannii, assembly GCA_009831015.1. Lineage (NCBI taxonomy): Eukaryota > Viridiplantae > Streptophyta > Pinopsida > Pinales > Pinaceae > Picea > Picea engelmannii. The sequence goes on from ML807801.1 coordinate 144,351, forward strand.
GGGGGGTTACAAATATCGTATGAAAAGAAGGTGCAAGAAATATCATGGAAATGAAATATTCAACCGAGCACAGAGAAATAACATGTGTAAATTAAATTTCATTGCAATTAACAACTTAAATGGGCATACCTTAGCCAAACGTGAATGCTCTATAGTTTTTGTCCCGCGTGCGCTTCGTCCATCTCCTTCTTTCCAACCGATGTGACCTCACTGGTACCTCCCAGCCAACGTTAGGGGTACTCTTCTTCCCCTCGAGCATCCCGAGCCACAAATGGGCCACACACACAATACTAGAGAACAACTAGCACCCAACTCGCCTCGCCAGGTCGAGCTACCACTCGTTACTCGAGTTGGGTATCCCAACTCCCATAAGAGAAGTTCACTCGATACAAAAATTCAGCAGTGTAATGTTACGCATAAAGATCAAATCCATACTCCTCCTCCTCAGATTAAATTCCTTTTTCAGTTAATTAAATTCGAAAAACCTCCTTCGTACACATGTCACCCATCCCCTAGTTGCACCAGAAAATTAATTTTATTAATTAATTATTATTCCTATTTCCCTCACCCACCTAAAAGTATTCCTAAAAATTCTCCTTGGTGTCCCAATATTCCCTTACAAATATTAAATGAATTACGCCTTACTTAATTCCTAGTTGAGTTCATAAATAACAAGTTCCCAAGGCAAGATTCCTTACTAAGTTATGCATTCAAATTTTTCTTTATGTTTCCCCTTTTCTTTAGGTTTCCCCTTTTCTTTAAGTTTCCTATTTCTTTTAAGTTTCCCTCTTTTTCCTTTTTAACTAAAAAAATCAATTTAGCAAGTGTAGATGAAACAACCATTTCCCCTTTTTCTTCTTTAATTAAAAATTAATTTAGCAAGTGTAGATGAAACAACCATTTACCCTCTTTTCTTTTTAACAAAAATTAAATTAGCAAAATAGATAAAAACAACCAATTCCCTTTTTAAAATTTTTAATCCTCATGATAATTTGACTTTAATAAATAAATTTGAATTTCTTACCCCCCTTCTTGTTACATGTTTATTTAGTATTATTATTATATATTTTTTTATTTTTGACCACATGTTCTACTTAGACCTAGGTTTTAATTTCTCTAGTTTGGGCGACATTTTTATTAGGATTTTTTTTTTTTAATTCTTACTTATCACCTCATTCATTTTAAGGCTGACTAGGTTTATTCACTTTACCAGTTAAAATCGCGACGTGCCCTTCAAGATGCACTAGGTGCTCCAAGGTTGCCACTTGCCTCTTTCCATTTTCCTTGCACGACGTGCCCTTCAAGATGTATTACGTGCTCCAAGGGTGCCACTCGCGTCTTTCTGTTTTCCTTTCGCAATGTGCCCTTCAGGACGCACTACGTGCTCCAAGGGTGCCACTCGCCTCTTTCCGTTTTCCTTGCACAACGTGCCCTTCAGGATGCACTACATGCTCCAAGGGTGCCACTCGCCTCTTGACTAACTTGGTAGACATAAAAAAAACCTGGAGTCAATACTCCGCCAGGTGATCCTATGGGAGATTAAGGGCCTCTAAGGAATAAGGTCATTTCCTTATTGCGTGCCCCTTAGAATCATCGTGAGCAACTGTCATAGTCTGCCCTCACAACATCATGGGTCTTCTCGATCTAGGTAATCATCAACCTACAGTTTGAGCCATGGCGGGAGTGATAGTAGGTTGTGGCAGGCTGTTGTCCACACCTCTCCCTCAAGTCTCTGGTTGTCCTGCGTGACCCCTCTACTCCACATGCGAGTCTGGTTGAAAAACTATCATCAGCCTGCATCCATCAACGAATCATGTCAGCAACAATAATCAATCATCATAACATCTAATCATATGTACATGTGTTACATCAATAACATTCATACGCAACAGTCCTCTCCCTGACTCGATCCAGAGTCCAAGGGGTTTCATTGATGCCTCTGCATCCTCGAGGTCCAAATTCCTACACACTTAGGAGAACCCAGTCACTAGCACCTATCTATGTCAATACAATAAAATAACATATCATCCTATCCATAATGCCTCATAATTATAATAAAACGACCAATAGTATAATAATCTAGATCACTTGCAAGCAAGTGTCCTCAAAGAATAAGTTCACTCAGTGCGCACAAGAGCGGGATGTTACATACACCCCCTCTTGGTCTAAACTTCATCCGGAAGTTTCACAGTCTATAAGTGTCGATAAAAATTGTATCACAGTATCATAATTACATCTATCAAACAAAAATGGAAACTGTTGGCGCATATCATATGCGTCCTCCCAGGTCGTCGAGTGTGGACTATAGTTGTCCCACTGGAACTTGACCTGATCTACTGTTCGACGTCGTAGCTGTCGAATGTGATGGTCCAGTATGCGGATTGGCTCAGTCGTAAGTGCACCCTCGTTAGATACCTGCAAGGAATTAATGTTAATAACATGTGTTGGATCACTAATATAATGACTCAAAACAGATACGTGAAAAACATCGTGCATATGCCTCAAGGAATCAGGCAAGGCTAGTCAATAGGCCACGGGCCCCTTCTTTTCCACAATCTCGAAAGGTCCCACGAAGCTAGGAGAGAGTTTATCACCCTTTCCAAACTTGATCGAACTCTTAAGTGGTTTCACCCGCAAGAAGACTCAATTGCCAACTTCATAACTACAGTTGACACAGTGTGCATCGACATAACTCTTCTGCCGATCTTGTGCTTCCTTGATCCTTTCCCTTATTGTTTGAAATTGATCTTCCATTTCTTGGATTGCTTCTGGCCCCACCAAGACCCTATCCTCAAGCTGATCCCAACTCAAGGCACCCGACACGGTCGCCCGTAAAGAAAATCGAAAGACGCCATATTAATGGTGCTTGATAACTATCGTTATATGCAAATTCTACCAGTGGTAAGACATCTTGCCACATACTTGACTGTGTCTGCCTTCATTCGTTCCCAGAAGAATAAGGGTTTAAGGTCTGCCCTCGTCTTCGTGACTCTTGGGTGAGCCATGTACACTGCTCTGTGATCCTCTTCTAGGATCAAACTCATTAACTCGTCATTGGGAAGTATGTAAATTCGAGTTTTAAATATCAATAGTCTGTCATCGTCCATAGTAAACCCTTCAAGTTTTGGTACCATCATTGTGCTTTGTCCGATAAAATCCTTGACCTCTTTGTACCATTCATCATCGCGCTGTAAAGTTAGAATCTTTTCACGTAGATTCGTCTAAAGAGGCATCACCAAAAAGATGCTTGGTCTCTGATTCAACGCATCCGCCACTCTGTTCACTATACCTTTTATGTAAGTAATATCAAAATCGTACTCGCTAAGCAATGTCGACCAACGCCATTGTCGCGTGTTCAAGTCACCTTGCGTAAAGATGTGTCGTAGTCCATAGTGGTCCATTTAGTTCAAATTTTCGTCCAATGAGGTAATGCCTCCAAAATCTCGAGGCATAAACAAAGGCTAACAATTCCAAAACGTGTGTTGCATAGTTCTCCTCATGCCTTCTCAACTTCTCGAGATGTAAGTGATCGCTCGATCGTCTTGCATCAAGACTTCACCTAAGCCTTATTTGGATGCGTCAGTGCATACCAAGAGGTCTACATCCATGTCAGGGACCTTTAGTATCGGTGTTGGAGTCAACAACTCATTGAGCCTCCGAAATGCTTCCGCGCATTCCTTGGTCCAAACAAACTTCTTGTTCTTCTTTTGCAATTCCATAATAAGATTTTATATCTTTGAGAAACCCTTGAAAAACCATTGATAGTATCCCGCTAAACCCATGAAGCTACGCACTTCCGGGACATTCGTCGGTGCAAACCATTCCATAATAGCCTTGACCTTTGTTGGATCCACAGCGATACCCTTGCCGGAGATGACATGCCCTAAGTAGTGAATCTCGATTGATAAAACAAGCATTTAGAGAATTTCCCAATACAATTTGTTCTCTCGTAGACACTGTAGTACCAAGCGCAAGTGCTCGTCATGCTCTTCCAAAGTCCGAGAGTAAATCAAAATATCATCGATGAATACTGGGCTGAACTTGTCCAAGTATTTGCAGAACACCCCATACATCAAACTCATAAATACCCCAGGGGCGTTTGTCAGTCCAAAAGGTAAACTAGTAAACTTGTAATGTCCAAAACTCATCTTAAAGGTGGTCTTAGGGACTTTGTCCTCCTTGACCCGTAACTGGTGATACCCCAATCTCAAGTCGATCCTTGAAAACACCGCCGCGCCTATCATCTGCTCAAACAAATCATCAATCCTTGGAAATAGATACAAATTCTGGATCGTTTCCTTGTTCAAATAATGGTAGTTAATGCAGAGTCTCCACGACCCATCCTTCTTCCGTAAAGATAATGGGCGCACCCACGGTGACACGCTGGGACATATAAGTCCTAGGTCCAACAACTCCTTCAGTTTTATTTTCAACTCTTGTAACTCCGTAGTCAACATCTGATAAGGCGTTCTTTCTATCGGTTCAGTCCCTGCTTTTAGGTCTATGGGAAGTTCCAATTCCCTCTCTGGTGGCATCCCAGGTAACTCCTCAGGGAAGACATCCGCAAACTCTCTGACCACCAAAAGGTGTTCTAGACCTTCCATTACTCCCTTCTCATTTAACACAAGGATCGCATAATGCTTACATCCCTTGGGCATGCTCTTCTGTAGCTACAAGGAGAGATGAACCTTGAGGATACTCCATGGTTCCGACCTACAATCACGTGTCTCTATTCCTCATCATCAACCAAGCTCAACCATTTCGAATTACGGTTGGGTATCGCCTCATGCAATTCCAACCAGTCCTCACCGATCACGATGTCATAAGCTCCTAAGATCGTGATGTACAGGTTGGCCCCGGGTGACAACTCTCCCAGGTTAAGGCTATAGCCCGTAAACTTCCCTCCAACTTTTTGTTTGGCTCTCGAAGCCATTTATACAAAGGTAAACCCATCCTGGTTGACTGCCTTTACCTTAATTCTTTTAGCGCTACCCAGAAATGAAACTCTTTGTAGCACCAGGATCTATCAAAATGCTAAGGGCCTGGTCAGCGACGATACCTGACGTCTCGAGCACAGTCGACTGGTGCTCTGCCTGGTGGTTATTCACCGTTGCATGAATACAATGGGCCTTACCAAAATCTACCAAGGTAGTGGGTCCGGTTGATCTAGAGCTCTAGTCCTCTCCAAGAACCGTTCCTCAAACAACTCCCATGACACGTCTTCGACTGCCATGTTCAAAAGTGGCAGGATCGTCTTCCAACATAGAAGAGCGATCTCCTTCAGTTGAAATACCACCATGCAGACCTTCATGTTGGAGGTCATAAATGCGAAGTGTGAAGCACATCACCTTGCTCTCCATCCATGCCTCGATGGCTGAACCGTCCGTGACACTCCTGGAATTGAGAACCTATCCCTCTCGAGCTCTCAGTGAAAGCTAAAGGTATTGGTTGGGGCGCGCTGTGGACCCTCAGGGTACAGGTGCCCTGGCCTCTTCTTAGTACAGATGGTGAATCAAGGCCTCTGACAATCCATGGAAGGACCTTGTTAGACCATCATCATCCCTTACAACAATCGAATCCAGCCTAAGGACTTGTTCTTCCCCTAGGGGTTAGACTCCAAGGGCGTAGACATTTCTTGAGGTGTTGTACCTCCTTACTTGGCACCACGTCGCGAACCTCCGTAGCGTCCTGAGATCTTTCACATGGACACGTTAAAGTTTTAATTAACGTTAGGTTATTACTCAAGGGTTTACTGCAGTGGAAAGCATGACAATCCACAGTCACAGGGTTGAACCTGCTTTGATACCATATGTAACGACCCCATTGTTATGACTACAAGCGACGCAAGCAAGTGATTTTTGTTTTTAATTTAGGCAGGAAGGCAATGACGACAACAATTAAACCACACAACTTGACGATGAACACCATGCACACAGATCAAGAAATAGACAACATCGACTCAACATACTAGCACATCATGCAACTGGGCGAAACATGTGAGTCAAGACAGATCAAAATGACTACCCACCCGACACAGGCAAGACAACACCTACAATCTAAAGGACAACATTAACCACACGACACAACAACTTCGATGACCAGTAACTAGAAAACCTCCACGACACGCAAAACCAAACACATTGAGGCGTTACAGAATCAAGTACCAACATCAATTACAACGAACAACACCCACATTGGGAAGCCCAGACTCTAGCCAGGTTATCATTCGCCTCTATCCATCAGGGCATGCAATGATCCCCTCATCAGGAATCATGTCGTCACCAGGCGATAGGCGTGATAGTAACTATGGCGCAACATAACATAATTGGACCCTTAACCCAAGATAAGTCCAACGCACTAGGAGATCAAATTAATTGACCAGAAAACTATACCCATCCACCCAAGCAACAAGACAACAAGATGCAAGGTGACATCACTCAAATTCAAAATTGCGCCAGTTATCAAACAACTTCGCCAACAACCATAATTCATTATCTGTTAAGCAAGATTTCTAAGTGCGAATGAGTGAACTATTATAATGTTACTAGTGTCATAAATGTTATCATAAATGTGAACTATTATATGCAATTAACAATGTAGTCTGGTGCGACTGCAGACCACGTCGTTCAATACCTACCAGATCACTTTGACAAAGGAACCTTCCTTTGTAAGATGCAATTATTTTTACCATCCTTTTTTAGTAAACTTTCCTCGGAAGAGTTTGAATATTTAAGAAGCAATGAGAACTAGGTTCTAGAGATTTTTGGCGATTTTTGGGATATTCTTATGAAGAAGTTTGTCAACCTGGATGTTGGTTCTTGCATAAGGCCTAAGGGTTTAGGAGTAGTAAACGACCCACTTTTCCCCCTATAGCTAGCAAACTTGTCTCCACTCTCGGTTGTATTTCATTAAATGAAGACACGGGTAACAAGGTGGACATTTGTTTGAATACAAAGAATGGGTTGGGACACCATGGAGTAGGGCCGATTTTCATCTCTCCCTCCCCTGTGGAAACTGAGTGTCCTACAAACCCTTTAGGTGGTGACTACAGCCTTATTGAAACATTGCCAATTTGTCCTCTGAGCCTTTCAGTAACTTCTGTGGATGCTTTATCACCTTCCCCTCTCCCTATATCCAACAATTTTCAAAATCCCTCTTCCATCATTGATTGAACAAACGTTACGCTTAGGAAAAAGCCTCACTCCTGCTTACCTAAGAAGACTCCCGAGGAAATAGAAGGAGGTATGGCGTTGATTGGATCGAAGGTCGTTGTTAATTTAGGACCTATATGTCCTCCTAATCATATTCTCCTTGCTTCTTCATCTTCTCTCTCAGATAGAACTCCCCTCTCGACCCTTAGAGCAATCTAGTCAACTGTCAATGTTCCACTATGATCATTTTCTCTTTCAACCTCTATGGGTTTGGGGGACCCACACAAATCGCATCCCTCAACTTACTCCTTAAGCAGGTAAAGCCTGATATTGTCTTTCTTCAGGAAAACTTGGTGGATTGTGGGAAGGATAAATCCCTTTTTCTTCAATGTTTACTGATGTGTAACTTTGTTGCACTAAACTCTAATGGTCATTCGGGTGGTTTATTGTCTGGATGGAACCCTGCCTCTACTGATCTGTGTGCATTTGGCACTAATGCAGGTATTTTTTTGAAGGTTAGATTCAGGGACTCTGCCTATAGGGTGAAACTTCTCAATTGTTATTCTCCTTACAAAGAAAGAGAATGCTTTTGGCAGCCTCTTATGGAATGTGGATTATTGGGAGAAGACGATCTTATAATAGGTGGCGATCTAAATTTTACTTTTTCTGCTTGAGAGGTGTGGGGGGCCATGGCTAGAAGCGATCCATTAGCATACTATTTTTCCAATATTCTACTCATTGTTGGGCTAGTGGATCTCCAACCGAGCCATTTGGCTCCCACATGGAGGAATGATAGATATGGGCCAACTGGTATATTGAAAAGATTGGATTGGTTCCTTGTTGATGAAAATTTTTTTGGTAGACAAAAAAGGACTAGATACTGTATTATTAATTCCACCTTGTCATATCATAATCCGATTTGTTTACAATTGGAAAAGTCTACTCATAAAGTTTCCCCACCCTTTAAATTTAGCAGCACATGGATTTCCGATCCAGAATTTACTAATCTTGTTAGAAATACTTGCCATTCAATGGCTAATTGGTTGGACAATTCACCTATCCTTCTACTATGTACAAAACTGAGGAACCTAAAGAAACAAGTTGTCTATTGGAAGTCAGATAAAAAGAAGCAACTTCACACAGAGTTCCTTCTCATTGAACAAAACATGTCCGAGGTATTTGAGAAATACCCATCACAGGTCTTCTCGCAGGGAGATCTGAACATTCTCGGGTCTCTTGAACAAAGAAAAGATAGGACTTTAGAAATGGAAGAATCCACCTGGAGGCTCAAAATCTGAGCTATATGGATTGAAAAGGGTGACAAGAATAACAAATTTTTTCATAAGTACGCTACCCATAGAAGAAGCCGAAATACTATACGAGACATATATGATGAAGAGGGATGCACCAAATCCATTGATAATGATATTAAGGAGAGAGAATTCAAGCATTTTAAATCACAATTTAAGGAGATTGGGGCAGAGGACACATACAACCATATTAAAGTTATCAAATAAGTGTCCAAGTTCTTCAATGATGTAGAAAGTGATGAGATCGGTAAACCTATCACTTTAAAGGAAGTTGAGGAAGTGGTTAGTAAAATGCTAAGGGAAAAAAGTCCTGGCCCAGATGGGTGGACTCATGAACGTTTCCATTTTTTATTTGACCTTATGGTGGAGGACCTTATTAAGGCTATTGAGGAATCTAGAATAATAGGTCATATCCCAAGAGCTCTCAAGGCTACTTTTTTTTCATTCATTCCTAAAGTGAGAAAGCCCGATACCTTCCATGATTTTAGGCCTATATCCCTCTATAACTTTGTATATAAATTTATCTCCAAAATTATTGCCTCCTGGTTGAAGGATAAACTGGCTTCTTGCATCTCTTTCGAACAATTTGGATTCCTTAAAGATAGATTGATCTTTGATGTTGTGGGGATAGAACATGAGTGTTTTCACACTGATAAGACAAAGAAATTAAGCTCAATTATTCTAAAACTAGACTTAATGAAGACATATGACAAAGTGAGCTGGCAATTCTATGGTTAATGTGGATACAGATTGGATTAAAATGGGAGGTCACCCAATGGATTATGGCTTGTGTTTCCAGTGTAAATATGGCAGTTCTGGTAAATGGTTCCCCTGCAAATTTCTTTAAAATCTATCAAGGGTTGCGACAGGGATGTCCTCTTTCTCCATTACTTTTCCTTTTGATAGTGGAATGTTTCAGCGAACAATTGAAGAAGGTTGATGAAGAAGGGAAATTTCATGGCATCAAAGTTGCCACCGAGACTATCATAAATCACTTATTTTTCATTAACGATGTGCTCATTTTAGGCATTGGAAAGTTTGAGGATTGGATGGTTTTCCAATCTATATTAACAAATTTTTGTCTTGCTTCTGGTATGGATGTAAACTGTCATAAATCATGTTTTCTTGCACAAAACATAGATTCAAGTCTGGAGCAAAGGATGCAAGAAGCATTTAATATACATTTTGTAATTATTGATGAAGGAATGAAATATTTGGTTTTTATATAAAACCAAATAATTATAGGGAGCCAGATTGGAAGTGGTTGATCCAAAAGGTGGAGAAGAGGATTGGGAAGTGGACCTTCCGTTGGATCTGTTTGGGAGGAAGATTAATTTTAAAAAAATCTATCTTACAAAGTTTTCCCATCTATTGTCTAAGCCTTGTCAAGATTCCTTCCTCTATATTATACAGGATCCAATAGCTCATCGCTAACTTCATATGGAGGGGAGCTAGAAAATCTTCAGGATTCCACTTAGCAAATTGGAAAAAGATAGCTAGACCTAAGGACAATGGGGGATGGGGTATTCAAAACCTATATTGGTTCACACAATCACTATCTACCAAGTCACGTTGGAGGGGTCTTTTTGGTAAGGGTTTGTGGAATTTGGTTTTAAAGAAGAAATACCTCAAAG
>ML807801.1:181102-194165 GCA_009831015.1 Picea engelmannii
TGGACGAATCGGTTTCCCCACGGGGCGTTTATGTTTCAAATGTTTAAAACTTCTGTCTGAATCTGGGGTTTTGGTTTAGAAGGCTGGAGGCAGTTCAGTAATTACAGTGCTTGGACAAACTTGGTGATAGTGTAAATTTTGGCTCTGAAACTTTTTTTATATATATACTTACAAAAAAAAACTAGGTAATATAAATCTGCAAGAAAAAGCTTAATGAAAAAGCTTGAGACACTAGAATTATATAGAATTACCCACTCAAATCTGCACATACAACAATTTTTCAATCAAAATTATAATATATATATATATATATATATATATATATATATATATATATATATATAATAAATAAAAAAAAGACCAAAACCTGAAACAATTAAAATGAGTTTAAATAAATATTAAAGTTGTCAAAACCATCAAATTTACCCAACTATTTAGATTTGAAATTCCTACCAAACTTAAATAAACCCTTTATGTAATATAATTAGGTTTCATTTTAGTTGAGAATGGTCAGCGGAGTGATAATTTATTTATCAAAATGGAAGCGTAATGCTAACTTTACAGGCCTTATACGTTACGTTATAATTATTTGGGAGTTTTATTTAGGGAATTCTTGAGGATCTCACGGTTTAATCGGTTGTGGTTGTAGTAAATATGGTTGAATATTTATATATATAATTGTTTTGATAAATATTAGTTACTTACTGTTGTGTTAATTGAGATGTTGTTTAAATGTTTTAAGTTTTAATATTTTTAACTAGAATAGGTTATATAAATTTGGGAAAAATTGTTTAAATTGTATTTTTAAATATCTAAATAAATTCAACATACTAATTTTTTTTTTGGGACAATATGATTATACAGATTTAACTACTCAAATATGCAAATCCAACAATTTATTACAAAATTTCCAACAAAATTAAACAAATAATATCCATAAAACAAATCATTCAATTTAAATCTATTCAATTTTTCCTTGAACAGAATATAACTTATTCTCCATCCAAACTTAAATTCCATTTATAATATATTTACTTTCCATAAATATTTTAAAATTAAAATACCATTGAGAATATGCTACAAGAAACTCACAATCCGTACCAACTTGCCAGCATAGGTCACAATGGGACCAGTGCCAGCTACCCTTCTCAATTATCCAAAACGAAACTTGCAATCAATCTCTTGCGTTGGCGTGCCTCCTCGAAAGCTTAAGAAGCCGTTATAAATTCATGTGGGTCGCGCCATAGTTTCAGTCATCGTCTTCATCTACACTGTTGATTAATTCATCATAAAGTTCAGATTCATATAATAGATAGGCAGCCATTGTCACAACCAGCAAAGTTCATTGCAGAAAATCGTTGCAATGGGAACGAGCAGGAGTATCAATGGACGTTGGATAATGTTGGTGCTCGTCATTTTTGAGAGCTGTTCCATTGGTGCCATTGCCAGTTCGTTTGATTTCTATTATTTCGTTCAACAGGTAGTTTCATGAAGTAATTTTGAACATCAAATTCATTTTCAGCGTTCTTCTTTATGTATGTTGATGCTAATTAATTGCTTGTAAATATAGTGGCCTGGTTCATACTGCGATACGCGCAGAGGATGCTGTTTTCCTCGCACGGGAAAACCTGCTTCCGACTTTTCCATTCATGGCCTCTGGCCCAACTACAACACCGGCAAATGGCCACAGTTCTGTGATTCTTCCAGAGAATTCGATTACTCAAAGGTGTCACTAATTCTATCTTTTTTCCATTTATGACTGAAATGTAACGTTTAGTTTATATGATCATGATATATTGTGAGAAAACTTTCAGATTTCAGATCTGGAGGAAGAGCTAAACAGCTACTGGGGGTCGTTGAGCTGTCCGAGCAGCGATGGACACAAATTCTGGGGACACGAATGGCAGAAGCATGGCACTTGCTCTCTCAATCTTGATGAGCATTCATATTTTGAGAAGGCTCTCTCCTTGAGAGAAAAAATAGACATTCTCCGGGCGCTTAAAGCCGCAGGTGATCAATGAGGCCACTGGCAAGTTAATTCCTTCTGAGAAAATCATTGTTTAGATCTGTAATATTAATTGGTAGTTTGTTTGCAGGTATTAACCCGAATGGAAGCGAATACAGTTTGAGCGATATCAAAGAAGCCATTAGGCAAAGCACTGGCCAGCTTCCAGGAATCGATTGCAACAGAAGCGATGAGGGAACCAATCAACTACTTCAGGTGTACGTATGTGTTAATAAATCTGACGCTTCCACTGTTATCGAATGCCCCATTTACCCACACAGCAATTGCCCAGCCAAGGTTGTATTTCCTCCTTTTGGGGAGGATCAGGAGGCCGAAGGCGCTTCCACAGAGCAAAATATTCAGGGAACGGACGAGCTGTAGGTCTGGACAAACAACATTCCTTTAACTGGTTCATTTTTATCATTAGAATTTCCGATTTCGACCAGAATTTTAGAGGTTTCTCGGTGGCGACGATTCAATTTGACTGTACTTCTTGCTATAAAAATAAGAAACAGACCGAGGGTTTATGTTACAATATTTTTCTTTAAATATGGAAAAAAAAGCCAGTGCCCATGCAATGAGGTATTTAAAAAAATGCAAATCTGGTGTTGTATTAAACGATTAATTATATAATTATGCCTAAAGGCTTATACCTATTAACCATTGTTAGATTTAATCATCTGGGTTTCTATGGATATGATTTAATATGCTAAGCTTAAGATTTTATAGGTTATTTTCTTAACTTTAATCATCACTGAGATTTATTAATGAAATTAGATTGATAATGGTTGATCTAATAATTTAATGTTAATGTTTTTGCATTTTACCAGCCAAAACTCCTAATATTGTGGATATCAAACCATCCACAAACTAAATCTGGGCTCTTGTAAAACAAACTACTAACAACATTCTAAATTTTCAATAAATTCTAGAAGTTTTTACATTATTATAACATCTCCTTTAATACATAAAAGGATTTTCTACAACACCTAACTTGCTTCTAAAAACTTCAAACTTAAGTTTACCAAGAGGTTTGGTAAATATATCAGCCACATTATCATTTGTATTACAAAATATCAAACCAATTTAGTTTGATTCAATCTTTTCTCTCACAAAGTAGTGTTGTAGCTATATATGTTTTGATCTTGCATGATATATTGGATTGTGTGATAATTTGATAGCACTTTGATTATCATAATTGATGCATGTTGGACTATTTTGCTCCTCTTGGACATAATGGTCAAGGCTTTTATTAATATATTAAAAGGACTATATTTTTCTTTCAAGTTAAACTAATTTTAATAAGTTTAAGTTTAAATTATATAATAAAAAAATTATTCAATAATATAATTATTAAATTTTATAAACACTTAAAAATTTAAATATATTTTTTCATAAATTTAATATTAATATATTTTAATAGGGATTTACTATGGACAACGATGGATTATTGAGATTTAATAATCAGATTTACGTACCGCCCAATGACGAGTTTAGGAGTTTGATCCTAAACAAGGCTCATAGAGCAGTGTACATGGTTCATCCAAGAGTCACGAAGATGAGGGCACACCTTAAACCCTTATTTTTTTGGAAAGGAATGAAGGCAGACATAGTCAACTACGTGGCAATATTTCAATAATGTTAGCAGGTGAAGGATGAACATAGACATCCGACAGGATTAATACAACCACACGCTATTCTGGAATCGAAATGGGAGGTCATTTTGATGGATTTCATTGTTGGATTGCCACTGACGGAAAGAATACATGACTCGTTTTTTGTAGTAGTCGACACTCTGATGAAGAATGCTCATACGACATATCAGGCACCTGACATAGCTAGAGTTTTCATCAAAGAGATTGTGAGGTTTCATGGCGTGCCTAAGAGGATTATATCCAATTGAGGATCTGTGTTTACAGGACAATTTTGAATGATTTTCCAAGAGGCCTTGGAAACCAAACTTAACTTTAGTATCGCTTATCACCCAAAGACAGACAAGCAGACCAAACAAACAAGCCAAATCTTGGAGGATATGTTGCATATGAACGTGATGGACCAACATAAGTGTTGGGAAGAATTATTTCCACTGGTAAAATTTGCATATAACAAAAGTTATCAAATCACCATTAATATGGCGACATTCGAGTTTCTTTACGGGTGACCATGTCATATGCTTTTGAGTTGGGATTGGCTTGAGGATAGGGTCCTGGTGGGGCTAGAAGTGATCCAAGAAATGGAATATCAAATGAAAACCATAAGGCAAGGGATCAAAGAAGCACATGATCGGCAAAAGAGTTACATTGATGCACATCGTGTCGATCGTAGTTATGAAGTTGTTGATTGAGTCTTCTTGCGGGTGAAACTGCACAAGATTTTGATCAAGTTTGGAAAGGGAACTAAACTCTCTCCTAGGTTCATGGGACCTTTCAAGGTTGTGGAAAGGAAGGGGCATGTGGCTTATTGACTAGCCTTGCCTGATTCTTTGAGGCATATGCACAATGTTTTTCACATATCTATTTTGATACGTTATGTTAGTGATCCTACACATGTGATTGACATGAGTTCCTTGTAGGTATCGGATGAGGTTGCGCTCACGGCAGAACCAATCACAGATTGTGGAAAAATTATAGAACCGCTATTATACAAAGTAAATTTAACACAATTCCATTCATAATGAGAGTATCGTAATTGATGATGATGAAGTTGCAGATGTTCTTCCGCGATGGTGCTCCTTCTAGCCTCCCACTTTCTAACCATAGAGACTTCACCGATACCTCTCAAGCAACCCTAAGGGTACTCGTATTCCCCCTCATCCCCTCGAGCCACAAAGGGGCCATGCACACAAAACTAGAAAAATATTCTAGCTCCCAGCTTGCCTCGCAAAGTAAAGCCACCACTCTCTCCCAAGCTGGGTATCTCAACTCTCACAAGTAAAACCAGTCAAAAATTCTACAACATAACTTTACTCATAACCAGTGTGTCCCCCTTTTCCCTCTCCCCATTTTCTTTATAGAAGTTTCCTTAATGACACATCCCCACTTGCACAATTTATTCGCTTTTTAATTAATTAATTAGAATTACTCCTTCCCTTACACTTGTCACCCTTTCCCCCAAGTTGCACAAGTAAATACATATTATAATTTAATTCAAAGTCAAATTCCCTCACCCTTCCTAAAAACGATCCTTAATTCGCTCCTAGTTGTCTCTTTATTCCCCATATTTCCATTTAATGACCAACGCCTTACTAATTATGAGTTGAGTTAGAATAGGATTCTTCTCTAGTTAAACTAGTGTTAACTAGACCCTAGATACCTTTCTATGCGTACACATTCCTTCATGTTTATTTCTTTCTTATGTTAATTTCCAATTTGGTATTTTCTGCACACATGCGCATTATATTAATTCTTTAGACTTATTTCATCTTTCTCAAATTCTTAAATTGGTTTACCTCACTCCTATTTTTGATTTAGTTAATAATTTCAATTTTAGCCTCTTTACAAAACTTAGACTTAAGATTAGATAAAATATTTTAAAAGGCTTAGACTCTTAAAGGGATTTATAATTAACAATTTCAATCCTTAATTAATTAATTAAATTTGGCAATGCTTAAAGATTTTACAAGGTTTAATTATTCGCTCAAGGTTTTTCTAGGCCACCTAGATTCATTGATTCAAGTTTTGTTTCCGCGACGTGCCCTTCAAGATGCACTCTGTGCTCCAAGAGTGTCACTTGCCTTTGACTGGTTTTGGTAGTTTTCCAACCCTTGGAGCCAGCACTCCATTCAGGTGACCTTGTGAGAGACTAAGGGCTTCTAAGGAATAAGAACCCTGCCTTATTGTGTGGCCCTTATAAATCTTCTTGAGTGGCTTTCTTGGTCTTCCCTCATGACATCGTGGACTTCTCGAATTAGGTAATTGTTAACCTACAATTTGAGCCATGGTGAGAGTGCGAGTAGGCTATGATAGGGACTTTTCCACAACTCTCTCTCAATATCTGGTCTATGTGCATGGCCCCTTTACTCCTTATGTGAGTCATATTAGCAAACATTCGTCAGCCTGCATCCATCAATGAAACACTGTCAATGATCCATGAATAAAATCATACTATAATCGATCATATGTCACATATGCATAAATGAAATACCCAAACCAATACAATCCAATGCCTGACTCAATCTGAAGTCCAAGGAGGTTCATTGATGCCATCGGCACCCATAATCTATCAAGTGTCCTTCACACTCAGGGAGACTCATCAATAGCATCTATCAATACATATATATCAAATAACATTAAATCACAACCATCAACATCATCATAAAATCCATAAGCGAAACTATAACCATGTGCTATAACTGGATCACTTGCACGCAAGTTTCCTCAAAGAATAAGTTGATAACAGGTGCTCACAAGAGAGGGATGTTACATATATTGCCTCATTTGAAGGATTTTCTTCATAGGGGCTTCACTCTGTGATTCTATGACATAGCACCTTTGCTCATGGGATATTAAATAATTCCCCTAATTTCACTACATATTGAAAAATATGTTCCAAAATCCTTTTTTTGAAACCCCCTCCAAATACATCTTTCCATTTTGAAATAGCCCTTTTTATTTCTACCCCTAGTATGGAGACAAGACACAACTCTTATAAGCTTTCAAATAAAAAAAAATAACCCCCAAAAAAGAAAACAAGTGCATTGACATGCCAACATATAGATATATCATTGTAGTAAGATAACCTTGGGCTCAAGTCCTTGGTGTTATACTACTTTTACCCCTCTCTTAAATCTAATACATTTTCAGGCATTCTCTAAAAGATTTATTAATATGGATGTCTATTTGTAGACGTAGAAAGGTGAGCCACCTCAAGTCATAACTCTTTTTCCTTTAGATCTATGACCTCGTGGACATTTTAAGAAAAAATATCTACCTATCTAGTTTGTCTTTGCAATAATATTTAGGCTTATAAAATCATGAATGTGGGTAACACTTTCATGACAATCAGGTCGCGAAAATTGCTAACGACAATTTTTCGGCTGAACTATTGAATTTGTTCACCCAAAAAAACTTTCGGTCAATTTTTTTATTTTGGTTGAAATTTAAATATAACGAAATCCTCTAATGTTGTTCCACCTAGTGCAACCAGACATATTTTTTTTGGTTTTTAAAGTTTTTTTCACTTCAAAAATAACTTTCGGTTGAACTATTAGTTCAAACGAAAACCTGTAACTATGGCACTTCTCAGAAAAGTGTGTGTTCACTTTAACTTACTCCAACTTCAGAAGGTGCGAACCCCTTACAATACCGTGAGTTTGTTTTCAGAACTAGTACCAACATTTTGAGAATTGAATCTACTTTCATTTCATACAATTTGTATTCAATTTAATTACTTTTTAGTAATTTTAGTTAATTTTATAAAAACATGTCTGCATATTATTTTAGGATAACATAATGATTTAGTAAAATGAAAAATCAGTATCTTCAATAATACATAGTCGAAAATTATGAAAAATTTATATGACAAAACCTCTTGTTGTCCTCTTCAAAAGGGTATTTTTAAATCTTACTTTTAAATAAAAATTATGGTGGGTACATGGATTTGAACTAAACATATTTAAAATCTACAACTTTTTCAGATTGGTCAAATAATTATAATATTCATCTGTCGTCTTCAAAACTATAATCATACTTTAATAGAGTCTATTTATATTGTTGCAACATATTTTTTTTTCATAAACAAAAATTTAATAATGAGTAAATTTACGTCGATAAACATAACCAATTATCAGTGGCTTCATTTTTAGCGAACATATTGTCAAACAATCGCTAAATTGACATATCAAATGTCAATAAAAAAATTTCAAAAAATAATCAATAGAAATCTAACAAAATTCATGACAAGTTTTGTTTTTATTGTAAAGTGAAATTCTAAAATAACTTTTGTTTACCGGAAGTTGAAAAACTTATGAAAATGTATTTATTTTCTCAAAAAACAAGGAAAATAAACACCCACATTCACGATTTTACCCATTTGGACTTTTTTCTTATCATTGATCTATCTAATAACTCATTGGACTATTTTCTTATCATTTAGACTAGAAGGCACTCTCAATAGTCCAGAGATGCAAGAGATTGTGATCCCAAGTCTCAGTCCAATCTAGGGGAATTATTACCATTGTTTAGGTAGAAATGAGTCCATTTTTTTATACTCTATCATTGTATTGTGTTTTTTCATATATTAATATAAGCATGATTTTTCCTAAACAAGGAAGATATATTATGCTATAAGAGAGGAATATGGATCATATGGGATATTCTTATAATACAAGGAATGCACCGGAACAAAAGTAGAAATATCATGATCTTAGTTGGTGTGAGAAATTTTTAATGTCTACTTTTAAAACTTAGCAAATGCCAGTTAATCTTTAATTTCAAATAATTTTTCCACATACTTGCATTTTTTTGTAGAAAAGAGTCAATCAAACTTTGTAACTTAGTATTTAGTATAGAGTTGATCTTTCCATGAACATGTTGAAGTAAAATCTTTGACAGTGGACAAGAGGGTCCATTCCTATATGGCCAAGAAAATGCTCTCCTACAATGACATGGAGAATATTTGTTTCCATATGTCATGAGGTGACTAGCTTGGTAAATATGTGATGATACTATAGATCTAAGAGGGTGAATAAGGGAAATTTACACATCTCGCTATTAACAAATTACTAATCTGAATCCATTTTCCAATATGCACTAACTCATGGGATGTCAATGATTCATTTTTCATAGATAATTCCTTTATTTGGCATGTGTTTGGATGGAAATAATGATAGAGCTACCATTCAAGTGTGAACTAATAACAATATAGGGTGCAATAATAGGTTCCACCTTAGAGGCATTGAAACCTTGTAATATATCAAAATCTCTCATCCATGAATTAGGTAGTGCTACACCATTAGAAACGACCTTGAACTTAGTGCTAGCCCTATCAAATGTCCATTACTAGGATGATATTAGATCTAATTTATCTATTAAAGACTATTTTTTCATGTACATATGATATATTTACCCCAAATATTTTGGCTATATATGATCATACATTTAGTGTAGCTCCATTGATCTTTTCTATGTTTATGCATTAGGTTTCTTACCAAAAAACCCATGACTAATGCATATAACACCCAAAAAACCCTATAACCCTCCCCCCAATGCCCCCAAATACATGTATCCGTACTTTAATTAAGAAATACCACTGCCCTCTTAATATGAAATAATATATTGACTTCATTTTTCATAATTTTATAATCCACTTTATGAATGAATGTGACAAGATATTGGTCCACATGTGAAGCCCCGTGCTTTGGTCCAAGATTATTTTGAAAAAAAACAATTTTTACTTTATCCAATTAAGAAATCTTGTTTTTATTGGTTTAAAAAATTGTTGTTGAATTTTATTGATTATGCAATAAGTCATGATTTTCCAATTAGGCCTTATTTTCTTTTCAATTAGTGACCCTTTTGAAATCAAGCCTAGTTTTTCAAATCAATCACATATTTCAATTGATTAATTTATTCTTTCAAACATATGTTTGATCCTCTGATTGGGATCAATCTCTGGATCAAGCCTCTCACCTTATATTTCACGTCCTTATTTCCCTATCAATTGCATAATCAATCATTATGTTTCAATTGTGATGATTTTTCAATCAGACCTCTCTCTTTTATTGCCTTCGTTTTTTTTTTCTTCGATTGACTAATCAAGCTTAATCTATTTTTTAAGATATTCCTTTTATATTTCAATCACAAGTATCCTCCAATGGCCAAATCGTCCCCAATATTCCTTTTTATAGTTCATTTATTCTTTTCTTCTCAAGTTCTAAAGTTTGTGATGAATGAGCATTTTGTTAATAGTTTATCATCATAATATCATTCTAGATACTTTTTATTTATTATTTGGCATACTTGAGTGGCAATATTTATAATATATCGTAATGCATTCTCTCAAGCTTCACAATTATTCAGGTTTTCCATGGCTACACCATGGGAAATGTTTCATGACAAGAGAAACATCGACTTGATTCTTCTACAAAATGTTTTTATTAGTGATTATTCATTAGGGAGTATTTTTTTTTGAATTATTTGATTATTGTAGTGTTTGTTTATATTAGAAGAGGTATAAATACTCAACGATGATAGAAATCATGCATGGTATTGGTCAATCGGTTGAAGATTTCTTGTTCAGTAGGATGTGTTATAATGCTGGCCAAAATTTTTGAGACACTGCATTAGTAAGAATAGTGTTACTATTGTTAAAAAGAATAATGTTATATAGAAAATATGTTTTAGCATTAATTTATTTTTCCATTTTTTAAAACAATTATTATTTATAATTTTTCTATCACATGTTGTTATTATTTTATTTTAATATTAATAATTAATGGTCTTAATTAATGAGTTTATTTTCCAAATGAAAGACAAACAACTAGAAGAGGAAAAATCCTTAACCTAGGAGGTAACATAAAAGAACTATTTGGTTTTCTTCACATATTAAAGAAATCAAGCAAACTATCAATTCCCCATTGTTGAAGAGAGGAATAAAAACTAGGAAAGAAGCATGAAAGAGATAAGCCAAATGGAATGAATTATTTTTAAGCTCCTAAAATTTATTAGCAAAATTTGACTTCTCTTTGAAATTCTAAATCTTAAGTATATTCTTTAGGTGTATCATTTTATGTCATATTTTTTCATATAGTGCTTAGGTAGTAATCAATCATAAATTGAAGTTTTTGAAGAAATTTATTTTCCTCCTTAACATGACATGGAACAAGGAAGTTTAAATAAAAATGAGCAAACTCCTTTTAATATTGTTATATAGATTTATTCATCTCTTTTAATATAAATTATAACCACTATAAAAATAATTATAATATGCACTTATGTAAATTATCTTTTTTATTTTAATTCTATGGTTGTGTTTAAAAATAATATGCACCTATGTAAATTATCTTTTTATTTTAATTCTATGGTTGTGTTTATAGCACTCCCTATTTTAGTTTTTTTTTTTTTAAGTAAAAAAGATAGTACCTGCTATATTAAGTTAACAGAGACACATTGACAAAATACACAGAGATATAGTCGTCCTGAGCCACCAAAAATGTTGTCGTTTTACCGGAAACCAGCATAGTTTGGAGTGAAATGAGTCTAGGAAGATGAGCTAAAATTGATTTGCCCTCTATCCTACCCGAAGGAAACTGGGACAGATGGTCATAGTTCAAGTTTACATTTAGCAACAATGTGATTAAACAGAAAACAAACTAGCATAGGAGAACTCAGATACCCGGTGACATGTTGCCATTGCCTTTCTGCCACATGGATCTGGCTGGGATGGCGAACGGTTGCGCACACATTGGACATTTCCTCTTTGCTGGAGCGTTGGAGTACACGTCAAGGAGCAAGTCCAGACGTTATCCCATGAGGAGGGCTCTGTGCTCCTGGTCTACTGCCATGTGGCCTCGGAGTTCGAACACCAGAGCCAGATGCTCTGCACGGAGGAGAGGACCATGCAAGTCATTATTTCCTGCCTCGTCGAAGGTTTCGTTCCCCACTTCCACATTCAGTCCTGCGCTGGCCGCACCCACATTCATCCCTACTCTGGTCTCGTGCACATTCCTTTCTGCGCATGCATTGTTCTGAGCCTCGTCCTCATTCGTTTCCTTCTCAACATGGCTGGTGGGGTTGTAGTCACCCGTCCACGGTATCTCTTCAACAATGCAAATTGGGAATTCGTCTGCCGACTCTCCCTTCGAACCCTTCCAGCCTGTATTTCAGGCACCATGGCTTGGGGTTCCAGGGTGGTCGCTAAATCCTCCAGGTATGGCGTTTCATCAACATAACAGGTTGGAAACTAGTCCGTAGCACCTTCCTTCAAACAGCTTCTGGGCTCAATTGCCATGGTGTGTGTGCTACGTTTTGTCCCAAGCTCAACGATAATGGCATGGAGTGCCAATTGGTCGGCTCGAGCTATCTGTTGGAGAATGGAAGTCGTCATTGACAGAGCGCGCTCTAGGTTCTTCCTCCTTTGCCTCTGCTCTTTGTGGGTGTACTAGGCCGAGCCTCGGCGAGGCCTACCTCGCTTCCTTGTCATTGTTGATGAGGGGTGGATAAAGATACAGAAAGAATGAGCCAAAACGAGAATGAACCAGAACTGCACCAGAGCTCCCAACCGGCGGGGAGGTCTAAAACGAGAGTGAACCAGCTCTATCCAGGCTCTCCAACTTTCAAATTACCAAATGACTGCTTCGCATGGCTTTCCATTAACCCTGTCATATTGAATGATGGTTGAGCGAGTGCGTTCGCGCGAGAGAGAAGTCCCTCCTCCGTATAGTGGTTTTAATGGCCGACTACCATCGTAAATGCGGAAGGGATGGGGAGTGGCCTACAACATTTAAGCTGTGGCTTGATGTTGAGCCATGTGGCAAGGCATCGCCGCGTGTCACCCCATCCGGGGAGCACTCCCTATTTTAGTTATTAATTCTTAGACAAACTAATTTTTGAATGACCAATTTAATATAAAAATTACAATTGTACTACAAAATTGTCTTAAATTATCTTATATTTTAACATTGTTCTCTATTCACTAAAATAACCAATTTAAAAAATGTAATATGTTAATTATTGTTCTACAAAATGACATTGTATTAAGAAACATGTAATATGCTAATTATTATTCTACAAAATAACATTGTATTATATATCTAATGTAAAGAATGTATATTGTACATACTATTTTTTTGTTTTATTTATTTGAAAAGGTTACAATTAATAATTAAACCAATATATTTTTATATTTTGTGGTTTAAAATAATCATAAATCTTTATTTAAAAGGGTTTATAATTAATAATTAAGGAAATATTTTTTATATTTTGTGATTCAAAATAATCACAAAGATGGACGAATATTCAAATCCTTCCAAAATATTTTAGAAAACATAAATAATATATATATATATATATATATATATATATATATATATATATTTTTTTTTTTTTTTTTTTTTTTTTT
>ML807801.1:194288-212023 GCA_009831015.1 Picea engelmannii
GCATGTTTTCTCATTGTTTTAGTATAAATATCATAGTATAATAATACTTAATACTTATTTCAAAATTTTGGTTTGGAAATATACAACTTGAATGGATCTAATGGTTATATATATATATATATATAAAGAAGTCGTTCAAATCCATAAACTTTAATAGTTAAAATACTTATTTCAAAATTTTGTTTTGGAAATATACAACTTGAATGGATCTAATGGTTATATATATATATATATATATAAAAAGAAGTCGTTCAAATCCATAAACTTTAATAGTCAAAATAGATTATTATTATTCAAAAATTTTATTTTTTATCTATTTTTTTAATTAATATAAATTATAATTTTTTTTTAAATTAATAAAAAAAAATAAGATTACATTTAATGAACATGTTTATACCTTTAAAAAAATTCAAGAAAAATTTCTCAAATGTTATGACATGTTTTTAGAGGTGTGTATTAAGTAAACATAATTTGGTTCGTGAATTTAAAAATTTGTATAAACATAATTTATAATTATATAATGGGTAAATTTAATTTGTAATTTTATATTAAGTGAACTTAATATACTTCTTTGTTTATAGTCATGCATGTATTTATCCACCCACTTATAAACAATCACATGGATGCTTAAATTAATCATTATCTCTAATTAATGGTTTTCTAACCACTTCTAATTTTCCTCTTTTTCAACAATCTTACTAACCATTCTTATCTTCCGTATTCGATATATTGGTATATATTGGAATTATATATTGGAGGTGAGGCATGTGTTGTGAATTTGTAATGAGAAGTGGCAAACTTGTATATTTGAATAACAACTTTTTAATCACATATATTTATATAAGTTGAATTATTGTATTCATTAAATCTTGGTGTTAATTTTTTATCCAAATGGTATGACATGTTTTCGACAATGACAATTCTTAAGCGGTGAGGTTTGATCTACAAAAGAGTTTTTAATTTTTTATCCAAATGCTATGACATGTTTTCAACATTGACAATTTTGACATTTTTTAAGCAGTGCTCGGTTTGATTCACAAAAGAGTTAGAAATGAGTTACTTAACAAGAAAGGATGAATTCATTAGTTAAAGGATGAATTCATGAATAAATTCATGAATATCAGTCCCATTTTTAACATGTTATTGATATGAAAATGGCCTAGATACACACCCTCAATGGAGGTTTTAGGTTTTAACCCCTTACCAGTGTTTCACACCTCAAGATAAAACCTCAATAAAGCCTTTTTACCGAAAAAAAACTAGCATCAATGGAGCCTTTTAACATATCGAGGGTTGTTTTTAAATCTCTCAATTAATTTTTTTTTTTAATTACATATTGCATAATGACTTTGATGTTGGAAACATACTTACTTCTCTTCTCTTGTTCCCTTTATGGAATATATATATAAGTGTTATTTGATCGTTTTAAGGTTTTTTTTCCTTTTTGTTTGAAATTGACCATATAAATTTGTATGAAATTATAAATTTAAAATTTTTTGGGAGGATTATATACAATATAAATTTGTATGAAATTATAAATTTAAAATTTTTGGGGAGGATTATATACATCTAACCAGTGAAATTTCTAGATCCAACAAATTAACAAAAACTTAAATATATATATATATATATATATATATATATATATATATATTGAATTTCACATCAAAATTCACAATGTTTATATAAGTTTAGAGAGCTTTAATTTAAAAAAAAAAAGATGTACAGTCTTAAATTTTTATTGCTACATTTCATTAAAAAGTGGAACACATATTCATAAATTCACCTCAAAGTCATGCATAAATGAAATTCATTATCAAAGAATTTTAAGTATGAGTGCACACATTGCAATTATCAGTGTGGTGTACATTAGAGTGATAATATTGTTTTGTTATGGATACACTTATAGTTCCAATATAGGAACCTAGTCATATTGATTCAAAGTTTGTTATTGCTTAACCTTATATAAACATATATGCAATTATAAATGTGGTGTACATTAAAGTGATAATATTGTTTTGTTATGGATCTGTTAGAATATGTAATTCATACTTGTTGTATTATTGGGTTAATGACCTGTTGAGGAGGTAGTTATAGTTAGATGACCTGAGAGAATAGGTCAAGGAGGTTGTTAGATAGTTGGTTGTGAGAAAGATTCTCTCCAACCAAATCTGCTAGTTTGGTGCGTGGTTGAGATATTTGCTCAACCTCTATTGCTATTATTAGAATAAGTTAGATCTGATAAAGCTCTATATAATGAGCTAATGTATTGTATAATATTATTCAGTAATCTAATAGAGATAGGTAATTATGTCTATCTCATTTGTTAATTTGGTATCAGAGCGTAGGGTTGGGCGTGACTCCCTCACGGGAGTGCCCAGGCACATGAGGAGAGTAGAGGAGTGTGTTTGACTGATTGAAGCTTGCAACACTGAAGTAAGGAGTAATCGTTCAAGCATCGATCACTGCAAGGATCAATGATCCAAGATGTCTGTTGATTTTTTTGAGATCTGCATTCTGGAGTGACTGTGTGTTGTGGTTGCGCCATCCCTCGACCGTGCATTGTATAGCTGGTGTATTTGTTGGAGTTGTTATCTCCATTCGCGGGCGTATGATTTTGATTGTTCGAGTTGAGTGCTATCCACGCTGCCCAGGAAATTTAATTTTTTATTTGCAGTCTGGTAGAGGTCCTGCCGGATTATTTCATCGATGACTGTGTGGGGCACCCAATGGAGAAACGAGTGCATCACCAGCGACGAAGTCTCCATCTGCGAGCGGATCGACTGGAATAGTCGATCAGCTAGGTGGTCGTTGGTCGGTGTGATGTCCAGGGAGAGCTTCGTTCTCACTGAGAGGTCATGGGGTTCGAAGCCGATTACATGGATCTGGTCGTCGAAATGCAGGGCCGAGACATATTTGGCAATCTAGTTCTGCAGCTAGAGTCGATCGTCATCGAAGAAGCCGACGAGCTTGACGTGAACGGGGAGCAAGATTTCTAGGGTTTTGAGGTAAGCAAGGTGGTTCAGGGTATTGAAGTGAGTGGAATGCACGAGGGTGGTGGGCGTTTTGTATGTTGTGGCATGTAGAATTGTTGATTTTTTATAGTCGATGCATTTTGTGTGTGATTGAAGAAGAAGCCGAGTTAAGTATGTCCGAGGATACTATAGAGCGCAGCTGAGAGGAGACTCGCTGCCATAATCTTGCTAGAAGAGTCTTGCGCATAGTGCAGGAACCCAAGTCGAGTAGAAGAGTGCTGAGTTTTACAAATGTTGCGGTAGCAGTATTGATTGAATGAAGCCGTCATTTTTTGCAATAGAATTGTGGTGTATTGCTGATCATTGAGAAGCATTGGTGTGGAGAGAGTCATTGTCGTGTGAAATGAACCACTGGCAGAAAGAAGCAATGTGCTATCAGGGAGCCCGAGAGATGTGATTTGAGGAGGAATTTATGTTGCTACATGGAGAAGCACTGCTAAAATTGTTGAAAGAATCCCTGAAAATTTGAATCGTTGTTATTAGAGAGAAGAGCCATGTGTATTAAAGGACACTGTCATTGAATTGCGTTTGTTGGTGAGTTGAGAGCTGCGTTGTGGCACCTGTCATCACTGTTATGTGCTGATGAAATCGAAAAGTTGTCACATAATCGCTAGGTATCACTGCCTGTGTTGTCAAGGAATTAGAGTAGGTGATTGTGGAGATCGGAATCCCATCCATTGCATGGAGGAGTGTTGCTTGTTGTCGCCGCCACCGAAGGTGTAATCGCTAAATTATTTAGGAGAAGAGGCACCTTCACGAAGGAATGGTTATGTCGTTGTTGAGTGAAAGTTTCTTGCATGTAGAGGCAGTCGTTGTTGGGTATTGTGAATTAGTGCCTACGTGGAAGAGAAGTCATGTGTTTCCACTTGACAGGAGCTGTCGCGAGTCTGAAGCAACTGTCTTTTTTTTTTTAAAGAATCAAAGGGAGTCGCAAATTGTTGGTCGTTGCTTGCTGTTATCTAAAGAGGGGTTGGCATCCTTGGTTAAAGATCATGTGGATCGATGTAGATCTGTCAAAGAGAGCCATAATCTTTTCATGATTGCAGTGAAGTCTGAATCACTTGTTGTGGATCCTGGAACCACAGTATATTTTCTTGTTGTTGTGTATAGACAACTACATTATATATTCAGTAGTCAGAGGCTCTTACTGTAAGATCCAGGTCTTGGAATCGACTACGTCGTTGTGCTCATTGGTCATCAGACAAAAATATTGCTTCCAACTAGAAGCGAGAGACAAGTCACGAAGGAATAGGAAGCCCGAGGAGAGGGAGAGATTGAAGGGCGTGCGACAAATGGTTGTCCATGATATTGCAGAGGATTCTTTTTTTGAGTTTTGGAGAGGAGCTGCAATTGCTGAGTAAATGAGTCGTAAAGCGAGAGGCTGCTATTGTTGGAGTTTGTTGTTGTTCGTGCCATTACATGGAGGTGTTATAGCGAAATAAAGTGAGGTGTACGTGCTCATTCCGTCGGACTCACACATCCTCCAAATTAAGTCACAAAAGTAAGAAAGTAAGATTGAGTTGTGCTTATATTTCTTGTTTGAAGGTGTGATGATAGTTATTCAAGTTGTGTGAAGTGGTTGTGTGTCTTGGTCAAGAATGATGATGATATGTAAATGGGCATATGCAATGGGCTTGTAATATTGGGCATATGATTGGTGAGAGTATTGTTGATATTTTATGTACCTGATTGAATTGTTGTAGGGGGTGCATGATCGGTTGTACCCGACACCCTAGGTTATGGTCCAAATTGTAGTGCTTAGCCATAGATAAGCTAATTTCCCCAGGTTTGATGTAAGCCCTGTTAGTAAGGCATAAACATGCATATGTGTTGTAGTGCAGAAGCGCATGTGATCACATGATGTGATACTCTCTCATAGACAAAGAGGTTGTTGTATCAAGTTGTGGAGTTAACCATTGTGAGAGGTACAGGGGTGACAAGTGTACCCGTAGCCTAAACTTGATAATGAATCGAAGAAGCGAGAGACTTCGATTCAAGGTGGGGATGTGAGATGGAAGAATCTGAAAGTATGAGACCAAGTTGTGAGTCTTAGAGTATGAGGGACCAAGTCATGTTTAAGGGAGAGCTTAACATTGATGAGCTATGTAGCTAAAAACAATTCCTAGAGAACTAGCAGTTACAGGGACAGATGACCCATGACCCATGTATTCTGGTAGATGGATTGTGTTTTATATGGACATCAATAATTATATGCAGGTACAAGGTATAAGAGGAAGCAAAGAAAGTTCAAGGATGAAGCCCACACTAAAGAAAGAAGAAATCAGTATGACCAAGCACAAGCAAAAATGACTCAGTCAACAAGTATTCATTAAGGGGGTGTGTTAGAATATGTAATTCATACTTGTTGTATTATTGGGTTAATGACCTGTTGAGGAGGTAGTTATAGTTAGATGACCCGAGAGAATAGGTCAAGAAGGTTGTTAGATAGTTGGTTGTGATAAAGATTCTCTCCAACCAAATCTCCTAGTTTGGTGTGTGGTTGAGATATTTGCTCAACCTCTATTGCTATTATTAGAATAAGTTAGATCTGATAAAGCTCTATATAATGAGCCAATGTATTGTATAATATTATTTAGTAATCTAATAAAGATAGGTAATTATGTCTATCTCATTTGTTAATTGAATCCACTTATAGTTCCAATATAAGGACCTAGTCATATTGATTCAAAGTTTGTTATTGCTTAACTTTATATAAACATATAATTTTGTTTGGCATAAGCACACTTATATGGATGGACAATTCAATAAACTAAACTATTACGAGGGAACTCTATAGTAACAACAAATCACCATCTTGTTCAGATTTGTCTCTCATACTCTCCATACTTGTACAATAAAGTTATGTTAGATATAAGCAAACATGATAGCAAAATTCTTGATATTCCCTTAGACTGTATTTTATAAATAAGGTTTTTATAATAACTAGATTCATATTTTTTTGTCCATTAATGTTAATGGTTAGTTGATAGAGAAAAGAGATATTGTCAAGCTTCATATTATTCATTTAGTTGATATGGATGAGATTTTTTTTTTTAAATAAAAAAGGGGGTGGATCCTGCTATATTAGATAGACAAAACTTTTACAGAGTATACATCAAAGTAGGTTTGACATCACCCAAAATGCTGCCGATTATCGGAAACCAGCATGTATAGAGGGCAAGTAGCAAAAACATTATAGAACATAAAAGCTAATTGACATATGTCCTGCCCGAAGGAAACCAGAACAGATGTCTATGGTCTAAGAACACATAAAACAACAACATAGTAAAACTAAGAGCCAAGAAAACATGAAAAACCTAGATGCGTGATGACTTGTTATCCTCGCCATCCTGCCGCGTGGTCCCAGTCAGAAAGACGAAGGCTTGCGCGCAGAGGGGGCATTTGCGCTTGGCTGGCACGTTGGAAAAAGCATCCAGGAACATGTCCATGCGCTGGCCCATGATGAGGGCCCAATGCTCCAGATCATACAAGTGTCCACGGAGGTCGAAAATCAGTGCTAGGTGCTCCTCTCGGATGAGTGAACCATGCATGCTGTCACCCACGTCCATCGCTGCTCCAGAATCCTCGTCGAACCTCCCTTGCTTCGCTTCTACCTCTGCTCCCTTCATGCCTGCTTTGTCCTCCTGTGAGTTATGGCAGCTGCATTTGTCTTCACCGGGCCAAGGTATCTCCTCTACTATACAGTCCGGGGTGTCGTCTGTCCAAGTCGGAGTGGGCTTGCAATCCATCCGAAGAGTTTTCACACGGGTCTCCTCTATAATCAGCTGGTCCTCCGGGACCGGTTCTTCCACCACTATGCAGGGGGGGAATTCCTCCACAAAACCAGCTTCCTGTATGGCCCCCGACACTCTTTCCGTGACGTTTCGGCTGCATCCAACTCCAGGCTCAGCGATGATGGCAAGTCGTGCCAATTTCTTCGCCCTGGTCTCCTTCCTGAGAATTGAGTTCGCAAGAGTCAGGGCACGTTCCAATTTCTCCTTTCGACGCCTCTGCGCCTTCTTTGCCTCCCAGGCCGCGCCACGGCGAGGTTTACCTCTAATTCGAACCATGGCGATGGAGCAGAGCAAATGAAGGTGGAGGAAAATGAGCCAAGGTGAGAGCAAATGCAGGTGTGAAGCACGGGCATGCGAGCTCCGTCCCGCTAGAGTCAGAAAGAAATGCTGATAGGTTGCACCATTCCAAGGCGCGTTGAAGGCAGGACTACACCAGTGCGTCCGAGCAATAAACAAAGCCGAGGTTGGTGCAGTTCCTCTCTGCCCATGCGAATTGAAAACCAAATAATCCAGAGCCGAAGTCCTCCTTTCGCATTTAATCTTGGCCATCCCGGGAATGCAGAGGGCGTAAATGATCGCTCGGGGGAAAGGTCCCTCCGTCCTACAACTGCAGCGAAGGTCGTCACCCATCGTTAATACATACTCGTGGGTGGCGGCCTTCGGCATTTATGCCTGGGTCGAGTGCGCTGCCACCTGTACCCCTATCCCTACGTGTCACCCCATCCGGGTCTTTGATATGGATGAGATTTAAAAGTTAAAATTTTATTAATTTTTTAACGAATCTATTTTGTTTATTTTAATTGTTTAAATATTTCTTTTACATAATTTAATAAATATAGACGTAATTTAAATACATCAAAATTGCTATTATTACATTATTTTTTTAAAAACTATATGATTTGGATCAATTAACTATTAAATAATGAACTATAAATAAAATAAATGTTGTATAGATTGGATATACATAATTAAATTTAAAAGCATTGAAATCCAACCATATCTATATATGGGAGGCTATACAATATGTATTGCACTACTTCAAAGTGCATATTGTTTACCCAAATAATAAATAATAAACCAGGCATAAATGTGAAATATGGAATGTAGTAGAAATTGATTTACTTATGGGAAAAAATCATACGAGTCCCAAAATGGATACAAATTACTTTACGAACTCTGCATTGACCAAAATAGTAATTAAAAAACTTATATGTCACGTGATTGATAAAAAAATTTTGTGTGCACATGATTTTTAGAATCTTTGAATGTCATTAATAACTCCACGGCGATGAAAAGGACTGTTAACTGCCACGTTACTCAATTATTTATTATAATCAATTCAGTCATTTTTTTCCTATGTGCTAAAACCCTATTCTATAATTTCATACGTAAAATGCGCATAAATCTAAATGAAGATTCTTTAAACTCTTGGAGATTACAACGTTTTTAGTCAATGAATTAAGTAATCTCAATCACGTTAAAACACATAAAGACTCTTTTGCATCTATTGATTAATAAATGTTCCATTAATTAATTATATCTTCATTTATTTAAAATTATTTTATTTTGATGAAATTTAATCTTATATTATTTGTTATAAGATAATTAGATTAGCCAATGAATTAAGTAATCTCAATCACTTTAAAACGCATCCAGACTCTTGCATCTATTGATTAATAAATGATCCATTAATTGCAATTATATCTTCGTTAATTTAAAATTATTTTAGGAAGAATTCGTTCACGATAGAGTTCAAATTAAGAAATTCGCTGGGATTAGTGTATCGTAAAAAATTATATGGAGACTAGAATGTGCTAAAACAAGGTTGCATGGCAACTATACCTGCCGCTATGCAGGTATAATAAAATAAAACAATAGTTGTATTGAATCCACCGCATGTGTCAAGACGTCATCTCATTAAAGGACGTTGATCCTCATATCATTAAAGGAAGTATACCTGTCGATAAAATAAAACAATAGTTGTATTGAATCCACCGCATGTGTCAAGACGTCATCTCATTAAAGGACGTTGATCCTCATATCATTAAAGGAAGTTGAAGATCCTTCCGCAGCCGTTGAAGATCCTTACGCAACGACAACAATAAGAGATGCATTTGAACAACTAATCACAATTTAGAAAAATGTTTTAAAATAATTTAAAAAATCAAATTGTAATGTTATACCTTTAAAAATGCTCAAAACTATTTTGGTCAAACCCCAGCTAATAGACGATCAATAGCATATCCAATACTATATACCACCGCAAGTGGCAGGTATAATAACCAATATCCCTTCACATTATTTTGAATGATCTTAAAAAACCCCAATTTCATAAAACATTTAGATTATACATTGTAAAACGCTCAAACTTATATTTAAGGTTAACACTCAAAATTTGTAATATAAAAATAAAACTTATATTTAAGTTTAACACTTAAAAAAATTGTGAAAAAATAAATACAAATGCCATCAACTTTGAATTGTACAAAATATTATATTATTTTATTTTAACTTTAACACTCAAATAATTGTGAAAGAAAAAGTACAATTGTCATCCATTTGAATCCTACCTACAAAGTATTATTTTATTTTATTTAAATGTGTCTAGGAAAAAGGTACCCATTAAATGAGAACAAAAAAAAAAAATGCATATCCATGCCAAAAAAGAAAGGGTTGTTTATTTAACAAGATGGGCCCCCAACTTTTGACAATATATATAAAAAAACAAGAAATATTTATTACAATTACTTTGGGGGAAGTGAAGGAAGCAATAAGACTTCAAAGTTTTTGGCCAATAAGAGATCACATAAATGAGATTTAAAATTTAAAATAAATAATTATTTTTTAAAACTTTGGATAAAGGGATGTATATTTTATGGTCAACCATGAACTAATAGAAAGTCAAGCCTAACTCAAAGCTATATACCATGCCTATCGGCAGGTATAATAAAGTGATGGAATTTAACACTATATTATTTGTTATAAGGTAATTTGTTCGGCAAATATGGTTAAAAATTTAATTTTTTGATAGTCAATAAATAGTTTTGTTCCACTCCCGGATGGAGTGTTAGTTGAGAACATCTGTAAAGATGGAGGGGACGGTGCCTACCAGCGCAGTACCAACTGCAATACCAGTTACATGACTGGCACATGCACCTCCCCTCCTCCCACACCATGAATTTACGCAGCCTTCACTCTTACTAGCACGCCATTAACGCTTCAAGTGCGCTTTTTTTTGCCTCCTCATCCGATCTATGGAGTCTCCATTACTATGGTCACCTTTGCGTGTGTGCGTCCTCCCTCTCCAGCGTTATTCATACCATGGCGCTCACAGGCGGGTTCTTCAATTATTTCTCTTTTCACCATAGCCATCCCACGGTCTGCACTCCTCCTCGGTGCTCACCTGCTATGCTAGCCATTTCTATGTGCCTGCTTACCTTCTTCTTACCCCGACCATGCCTTGACTGCGGGGGAAATCCAAGTGGAGCTCGACCTGGTACCAAAATAGGCTGCGCATGGCCATTCGGCCTCATTGTGCCCTCGCACATTCGCACAAATCTCCGCCTTCTTCACCCTCCTCCTCTGGTCAATCCTCTCAGAGCCAAAGTGCCCCCCTGCCTCTTTCCTCTCCTTGGGTTTGTTGAGTTGAGTGGTTCGACCTCCTGGGAAACTCACTGGGATTTTCCTTAGGCCCATTACCGGACCTGGCCTCTTCCTCGCAACCTGCCTTGGTCGTCCCACCAAATTCGCCCTAGAATTCAGCTCCTGCGCCACCGCCAGTGCACTCACCACCAGTCTAGTCTCCATGAGAGGACACCTTCGTCCACCAGGAGAAACCTCAGGACCAACCCCACTCCTGCTCGGATTGCGCCACCTGCGCAAAGTTCCAAGACGACTTTGCAATTCTACAAGACCTGGTGTTCGAGGTTCGCAAGGAGGTGGACGACCTATGGTTCCATCTGGAAATTATGGACAAGAAGGGGACACAAATTCTGCAGCTGCTCTCCTCTCTGCATGTCTCTTGACACTCCACAGAATAGGCACCCAGTGCACCAACGACCTCAGAGGCGGTCTTGGTTCTAGCTCTCCAAATGTCAGCAGTGGACAACATGGCAACAGGCTCATCTTTGGCTCTCCAGGCGCCTACATTGGATAATGTGGCATGCAACACATTGGTTGCTTGAGCCACGACATCTGCACAGGTGTCAGACTGCAAGGCATGTTTTTAGTTATGTTTATATTTTGACACTCGTACTTTCGGTTAATTCTCTAAGTTTGTCATAAGCCAGTCCTAGAAGGTCTAGATGCTCGAACGAATCAGCTTCCCCACGGGGCAATTTCGTTCCATATGTTTAAAACTGTTGTCTGAATCTGGGGTTTTGGTTTAGAACGCTGATTGAATTGGTTTTCCTCTGGGGAAATTAAGTAATTACAGTGCTCGGACAAACTTGGCGATAGTGTAATTTTTTGCTTTGAAAGGTTTTTTATATATATACTTAAAAAACACACCCTTTGTTTCATTATTATATATATATATATATATATATATATATATATATATATATATATATAAGAAATTACATTTTTATGTTGTTTAAATTGCATTTCTAAATGTATATATGGATTAAGTCTGTTGAAAAATCTTAAGGAATTCTAGTTATATAGAATTACCCACTCAAATATGCACATACAGTCAAAATTATAAAAAATATATAATAAAATAAAAACCAAAACTTAGAACAATTATACTGAGTTTAAATGAGTATTAAAGTTGTCATAACCATCAAATTTACCCAACTATTTAGATTTGAAATTCCTACCGAACTTAAAGTAAACCCTTTATGTAATATAATTAAGTTTCATTTTAGTTGAGAATGGTCGGCGGAGTAATAATTTATTTATCAAATGGAAGCGTAATGCTAACTTTAAAGGCCTTATACGTTACGTTATAATTATTTGGGAGTTTTATTTAGAGAATTCGTGAGGATCTTACGGTTTAATCGGTTGTGGTTGCAGTGAATATTGTTGAATATTTATATAATTGTTTTGATAAATATTAGTTACTTATTGTTGTGTTAATTGAGGTGTTGTTTAAATGTTTTAGGTTTTAGTTTTTTTTGGCTAGAATCAAGTTATATAAATTTGGGGAAATCACAATTTTATGTTGTTTAAAATGCATTTTTAAATATATAAATAGATTCAGCTTGGTAAAAAATATTTGGGACAATGTAATTATACTAGTTAACCACTCAAA
The DNA here is from genome assembly GCA_009831015.1 of Picea engelmannii. Classification (NCBI taxonomy): domain Eukaryota; kingdom Viridiplantae; phylum Streptophyta; class Pinopsida; order Pinales; family Pinaceae; genus Picea; species Picea engelmannii. Next base: position 206,372 of record ML807801.1, read on the forward strand.
TATACAGATCCAATAATTTATTGCAAGATTTAGAACAAAATTGAACAAATAATATCCACTAAAAAGAGTCAAAATATAAAATGTTTAGACTACAACTTTTAATTGATACAACTCTGTTTAAATCTATTCAATTTTTCCTTAACCAGAATATAACTTATTCTTCATCCAATTTTAAATTCTATTTATAATATATTTACTTTCCATAAATATATTAAAATAAAAATAAAATACAATTGAGAATTGGCATGGCTTAAAACTGTTTTTGCTTGGCTAAGAGCTTGTCTTCCTCATACTAAGCAAACAGGTTAATGGCCCAAGACCCAGAGATATCTGACATGAGTGAAACCCTGATCTCTTACGAACCACCAGCTGATTATTTTAGGTGGCCTGGTTTTCCTTGAATAAAAATGATGAATCAGCGTCTATAACAACCAATAATAACTATCCCCACTGCTGATTTTACATTCTAAATTATGATATATTTTCCCACCCGTGAAAAAAAATACCATTAAAAATATGCTACAAAGATTTAGATTTAGCATATGCTACAAGAAACTCACATGAAAGATCCGTACCAACTTGCCAGCATAGGTTACAATGGGACCAGTGCCAGCTACCCTTCTCAATTATCCAAAACGAAACTTGCAATCAATCTCTTGCGTCGGCGTGCCTCCTCGAAAGCTTAAGAAGCCGTTATAAATTCATGTGCGTTGCGCCATAGTTTCTGTCATCGTCTCCATCTACACTGTTGATTAATTCATCATAAAGTTCAGATTCATATAATAGATAGGCAGCCATTGTCACAACCAGCAAAGTTCATTGCAGAAAAACGTTGCAATGGGAACGAGCAGGAGTATCAATGGACGTTGGATAATGTTGGTGCTCGTCATTTTTGAGTGCTGTTCCATTGGTTCCATTGCCAGTTCATTTGATTTCTATTATTTCGTTCAACAGGTAGTTTCATGAAGTAATTTTGAACATCGAATTCATTTTCAGCGTTCTTCTTTATGTATGTTGATGGTAATTAATTGCTTGTAAATATAGTGGCCTGGTTCATACTGCGATACGCGCAGAGGATGCTGTTTCCCTCGCACGGGAAAACCTGCTTCCGACTTTTCCATTCATGGCCTCTGGCCCAACTACAACACCGGAAAATGGCCACAGTTCTGTGATTCTTCCAGAGAATTCGATTACTCAAAGGTGCTGCTAGTTCTATATTTTTCCATGTAGGAATAAAATCTAACGTTTACCTTATATGATCATGACTGTTTATATATACTGTGAGAAAACTTGCAGATTTCAGATCTGGAGGAAGAGCTAAACAGCTACTGGGGGTCGTTAAGCTGTCCGAGCAGCGATGGACACAAATTCTGGGGACACGAATGGCAGAAGCATGGCACTTGCTCTCTCAATCTTGACGAGCATTCATATTTTGAGAAGGCTCTCTCCTTGAGAGAAAAAATAGACATTCTCCGGGCGCTTAAAGCGGCAGGTGATCAATGAGGCCACTGGCAAGTTAATTCCTTNCAGTCAAAACTTTTAATATTGTGTATCTCAAACTATTCTCAAATTAAATCTAGGCTTTTGTAAAACAAACTACTAACAACATTCTAAATTTTCAATAAATTCTAGAAGTTTTTACATTATTATAACATCTAACTTTTCTACAACACCTAACTTGCTTCTAAAAACTTCAAACTTAAGTTTACCAAAAGGTTTGGTAAATATATCAGCCACATTATCATTTGTATTACAAAATATCAAACCAATTTAGTTTGATTCAATCTTTTCTCTCGACAAAGTGGTGTTGTAGCTAGATATGTTTTGATCTTGATATATAGGATTATCAAACAATTTGATAACACTTTGATTATCACAATTGATGCATGTTGGACCATTTTGCTTCTCTTGGACATATTGATCAAAGCTTTTATGCTTTTATTAATATATTAAAAAGACTATGTTTTTTTTTTTCAAGTTAATCTAATTTTAATAAATTAAAATAAATTAACATTTAAATTATATAATAAAAAATTTATTCAATAATATAATTATTAAATTTTGTAAACACTTAAAAATTTAAATATATCTTTTCATAAATTTAATATTAAAATACTTTAATAAAAATAATAATATTTACAAATAATTAAACTTGGTTTAACATATAAATTCAATATATATAATATTTAATAAAAAAAATACATTTAATGAAAAACAACATGTATTTAATCTCTACATGTTTCTTATTTATTAAATTTTGTAAACACTTAAAAATTTAAATATATTTTTTCATAAATTTAATATTAAAATATTTTAATAAAAATAATAATATTTACAAATAATTAAACTTGATTTAACATATAAATTCAATATATGTAATATTTAATAAAAAAAATACATTTAATGAAAAACAACATACATTTAATCTCTACATGTTTCTTATTTCAAATTTACCAAAGACTTATCACACTCCATATCAATCTAGATAAGTAAAAATAACATAATACCTTTCCTTTGTAAAAAAATATTTGTTATAAATATATTAAAAAAATAGTGATCAAGACAAATTTACATTCTTACACAGACAAAAATGTTAATGAAAAACAATTATTTCAAATTTACCAAAAAGCCTATCATAATCCACACCATTGCTAAATTAGCAATCCATATATTTCTAAATAAAGATAACCTAATTTATATTGGTTAGGAATATACCAAAAAAAAAAAAGTGATCAAGACCAATTTACACTGTTAAAAAAAATGTTAATGAAAAACAATTATTGGTATAACAACGTATGAAATAGGAAGAAACCATTTACGAGAAAAGGCAAATGCTTATAGATTATTGGTATCATCGACCAATGCATCCAAATTAATCATAATCAGTCTCTTTACGAGGTCCTTACCATCTAACCAAGAATATGTGGAACTATCCCTTATTGTGTCCAACATGATTGATAAATAAAGTTAATTAATCTCATTAATTTTCTTATTAATACCTAATGTTCTTACATATTTCGAGTTTCTAAATTTTAGAAATAAAACATGCATCCAATGTTGTCAATGACATTATCTTCTATTCTCCTATAATGTGATATGTATAATGTGATATGACCACTAAGAATATGGTATGTTTTTAAGTTTTCATATTAACTTATTTGCTTTCTACTCTTTTAGCAATAGTTGTTTGGTCCAATCTCTTTATGTTTTAGGTCAAGTTTCCTATGTTTTAAAACTATCTAACTTGCCTTTTAAATCTAAGGGTTTTGAGGAGGAATCTCGTTATAAAGTTTGAATTCAATACAATAACTAATCATGATACAATTAATATAACTTTTCCTACAATTCTTACAAAATATATATCTAAGTTTTTTTATTATCAAATGATACATTTAATCATATAGTTATTTATCATTGAGATCTTAATCTTGTTATTTATTGTTTCTCTTATAAAATATATATCTAAGTTTTTTTATTATCAAATGATACATTTAATCATATAACTCATTTTTTTATTATCAAATGATACATTTAATCATATAACTCATTTATCATTGAGATCTCAATCTTGTTATTTATTGTTTCTTAGGATATAGAAGTTTTCTACATTTGTGCCAAGTATCTATGAGGATTTGTTTTTAGATGCACTTGCCTCTTTCTAAAATGGTTTCGTTCTATCATCAAGAAATATCATAACCACATCATAACCTTATGTCTTCCTTATTAGGATGTAAGTGCTTGTTGGTGTAGATATAATGTTGCATCATTGCATCATCCCATGGTATTCCCAAGATAACTTTATACACATTCTTGCTTTTTGACATGTTTGACACTTCAAATCTAATGAAGGTGTTCATTGTATTCAGTTTCTCTTGATTATATGTTTATTTTCTACCTCTATGCATGCAATTCATGCTAATAAATTATTTCAACTCATGCTTTCGTACCCCAAATGGAATCTTTAGCAAGTTCTTACATATATTAATAACAATCCCTAGAAATTTGTGAGTTGTTACATGTTGTCATACAAACTATCCTTCAAAACCTTTACTACTCTTTACGATCCAACTTTAATAATGGTGTCGTAATATTGTAGTTTTTCATCAGATAATTTTTTCTACTACTAAGATTTTGAGTTTGACTTTTTAATTTCTTCAATTAAGATTCTAGATCTTAGTTGTGGACATGAATACCATGATCTATGTAATTTTCTCCTTAAATTCAATGGACATTCTTTCTTTTTTCCACTGAGTTGTTTTCATAGATTTTTGATATATGCCTCCAACTCTTACTCCTTATTGTTAGTCAAGTTGTATGTTCATTTACTCAAACATTCTATTTATATTTCATTTCCTTTTCCACATCCTTCAAGTGTGTTCAAGTAATTGTCAAGCATGTTTATTCTCTAAACTATGGATGCAATTTTTTTTACTCATACCATTTGCTTGATTTTTCATATTACTCTTTCAATACCTTAAAATATTGTGACTCATGGTTTCTAGACCTATATAAATGATGAAACTTAATTCTTAAGATAAAATCCATGGAGTTACAGGTTGTATACACCCATATCCTACATAAGTAAAATTTTACAACTTACTTTCTTATTTATAAATAGATTGTGTTATTTCCTTTCTAAGAACTTTGAACTTGGTATAAGCTATGCCCTTCTTCTATTAATACATGTAATGTGAGTTGCATTATGGTGGAAGAGGCAAGACTTACAACATGTATGTTTGCACTTAGTAGATTTTGAAGTCAATATAATGACTAAACATAATCATGGTACAATTAATGCAATATAATGACTAAACATAATCATGGTACAATTAATGCAACTATTCCTCCCATTCTTATAAAACATAGTATCTAAAATTTCATTTAATTATACATCTAGGCATAGACCACTTTATCATTTAGATCTACATCATGTTATTTATTGTTTGTGAGCATGTATATGTTTTTCATATTTGAGGATTTTGTTGCAGATACACTTACCTCTTTCTCATATGGTTTATCCCAATTATCAAGAGAGATTATTACAACATAATAACCTTGTTCCTTCCTTGTTAGAACATAAGGCCATGTTGGTCTAGCTACATTATTGTATGCATTGAATTATCTCATGGTATTCCCAAGAGGACTTTATACAAATTATTGTTTTTACATGTTTGTCACCTCAAATCTAATAATTATCTTGCTTGCATTGCTTTTCTCTCAATTATATATTATATGTTTATTTGTTACCATTATACATGTTATTGGTGGTAATAAATTATTCTAACTTTTGTATTCTAACTGGATATAGTTATGAGTTGTATACATCCATATGCTACATAAGTAACGTTTGAAAAATTAGTTTCATATTGATAGTTACATTGGGTTATTTCCTTACTAAGAACTTTGAAATTGATATAAACTATAATGTACCTATGAAGGATAATATGGGAAGGGGAATAATGATTGTATTTTGGCCATATTGAGGGAGTATGCCCACTTGGTATTCTGTGAGTAATAAATAAGCCAGTAGGTAGTTAGTGTAACAACCCTAGATGAATACATGCTTAGGGATTATTAAGTAAAATTTATTAGATAATTAATTGTCCTAATATGGTTTTAATTAAACAATGATTAGTATTAATAATATTAATT
>ML807801.1:221773-233098 GCA_009831015.1 Picea engelmannii
CCACCCTCTTACATGTATTCAATGATTGGCTTTGGTAACATTCAATCAGAAATTAGAAGGTTCATATACCAATAGTAATTTTAGGAAGTGGGTTGAAATAATAGACATGGGTAATTTCCCCTTGGACCCCTCTCTTAGACATTCTATTATACCCTCCCTTCTCTTATTAATTAATCATATCCCATCTCCGTCCATATCCCCCAACGATTGGCATCACATTTTATTTATTAAAATTTAGAAATACAATTTGCATATACATCGCTTAGTTGTGGCCACGTTTCATATCTACATTATGCATTAATTAAACACGACATTATAGAGGGGACATTAAAATATACATCTAGGTATAATTGTATTGGATATTATGGAAGTTTATTATTGTATTGTAGCAAGCATGGCTTGTGGAGTGATTCCTTCCATAAGGAATATTTGATAGTGTTACATTACCTTAAGGGTTCTCTCTATATTCTTGTGTTGTCTATTGCATGGATGCATTTTATTATTCTTAAGTTAAGGGATTCTCTTTTATCTTTTATATACCAAGGTTTACTATAGTTGGTATCAAAGGTATTTTTGGGGCAACAAGTGGAAGACATTTTTTTTTCTCTACATATTTTGAAAGGGAAAAATAGGATGACAACAATTTAGACCCATTCATGTAGATTTCTTTGTAGAATTTGAAGAAACCAATTGCAAATATCATTTCATCTAAAAAAAATACCCCAAGTTCAAAAACATTTATCATTTAGAATGAATTCTAGAAAGTGGGGATATCATTGATTTAAAATCATCTAGTTTAGTTTTTTTTTTTTACAATTATGTGTATTGAAAAACATATATACATTTTAATAGAGTGCTCAGATGTCCGCCAAACCAATTATAATAGATGAAAAATTCCTAGAGAATTTCATAATTGGGGTCATAATAGAGATTACGATCAATATTAAGGGAGATATAGTTACTTCAAATTTGCCAACTCAAAACCCTAGTTTTATAAAGGAGCTCCATTGAATAGTAAGGTATTTCTTAAAACCCTAGTTTAAGTTATGGGTTTTTTTCTTTCTAAGAAAATGTGTGTTTTAGAGGAAAAGATGATGGTCCTCATATTGAAGAATTCATAAAGGATTGTAGGAAAAGCTCTCCAATCATGTGGAAAAATTTTCTATACTACTATTTGTAGGGTGATGCTACCATATGGTGGGACTCACTTCACTTCGATAATATGAAGGAACGTTTTAATGAATCATATGAACAAGCATTTTCAAATTGGTGGTCGCATGCTAAGAAGAATGATAAAGAGAGTTGTAATGATTTATTCTCATTTGACAACTTCCTATTACAAGTTCATGGTTGTATCCAACAACATAAGGTTAAGAAATATATAGATAACATTCAAGGTAGGGTAACACTATCAAATACTCCTTATGGAGGAATCACTCCACAAGTCATTCTTACTAAAATACAATCTTCAACATCCATCAAATCTCAAGACAATGAGCACATGTGTATTTATACTATCTCATGAGTATACATTGGGGTCTATGCCAACTACCCCTTATTATTATATTATTCCCTCTACCTACCTAGTGGGCCTATTTATTACCCACCAACTACCAATAGGGCATATTCTTTTATTATGTACACATTACATTCATTATCCATCTTTGGTACTTCCCTAGGTACTCCATATTATCCTCCCTATGTACATTACATAAACTATGACATTCAATTACATGTAATATGAGTCGCTCTATGGTGGAAGAAGAAACACTTACAACATGTATGCTTGCACTTGGTACAATTTTTATTATTGTTATCATTTTCATTATACCTTTTGAGTTGTTTTCCTCTAGTTCTTCAAGTTGTAAGGAACCTAAACTAAACTTCGTAGGATATTCCGTGTTTCTAAAAAATGTAAAATGTATTTTGTCTCTTCAGTTTAACAATATTTTTTTGTATGAACCTACTTAATTCAATTGCTTTCTTTTGTTCTCTTATTGGTCTTCCTTCTTTTCAAGCTCTCAAGGTTTAAACTTATCAATTGTAAGCCATTTAATCAGACTATCCTTCTATTTCCAACATTATATCTAAATCATCTCATTATGTCTTTCATATCAATTCATTTCCAACATTTATTCTAAATCATTTCATTACAACTTCCATGATTGGGATTTGATTGGATGTTATATCATGGAGTTCAACCTAGATATGAGCTAATTCAAAATTTGACATTTTAAGATAATATTTTGGATTTAGAAAAAAAGTTATTTAATATGAGCATAATATTTGAGAATAATGTGGACCTATGTCTTTAATTTAACTCTCCTTGATTATTGTAAACCCCAAATGACATATCTAGTATGGTGTTCATTATTTGATTTTTGTGTAGTGGCCATCATAGAACATATCAACCAAATATTTGCATTTGAGATTAACAATGTAAAAGTGGGTTTAATAAGTTTTGTCTACTTTTCGTTGAGTATAGGTCTAGGATAAGAGGGTGAAAAACGAATAGGATGTTAAAAATTGTAGTAGAAAGGCTTATAGAGCTTCGACATCATTAAAGGTGCACAAGAGACATAGGTATTATATACATGCATTCATATCTATTTGAATGATATTTAATATTATGTTTGAATTTTTTTATTTTTTTTTGTAAATAAAAAAGTTGTATTTCCTGAATAATTCGTTGTCACTATACCCCCTCTGTTGTTAATAAATTCATCGTTAACATTATAAAGGACAAGATATTGTCTCACATATATAAAGCACTAGAGTATACAAATGCTCCTCAAAGTATGATGGAAAGATAAAAGTTGCATCATGACTTTATAACTTATTCGGTGAATTGGAAATAAATGAGATGAATACCAATATTTAAAATAAAAAAAATTGATTGCAATGGAAAACTATGTTTAAAGAATGAAGCATATTTACTAGTAAATATAACATAGTTTGTTTACTAGTATTTGTGAATAGACAACGGGCACAAAATAGTGAGGAATAGTGAGTGTTCTACTAGTGCAACACATAATCCTCTAGCCATTCCTTGGTCGGTGGCTACATGATGCCCCCAACCACGATGCCTTGTATAGATACATCCAATACCATTGACATCATCCCTCCTCATGCAACACTAATGTTGTGCATATAAATGAAATGAACCTCTATGTGGAAATATATATGGATAGCGAATACATCCTAGTAAAGGATCCAAATATCATTGGTAAATAAGAAATTAATTTTTTCCCTTACATCCTTATCTTGGAGTGTTGCAACACCCACTTTGTGCATAAAGAATATTTGCTAAAACCCTATTCTATAATTTCATACGTAAAATGCGCATAAATCTAAATGAAGATTCTTTAAACCTGTGGAGATTGCCGACAACATTTTTAGTCAATGAATTAAGTAATCTCAATCACGTTAAAACACATAGACTCTCTTGCATCTATTGATTAATAAATGTTCCATTAATTAATTATATCTTCATTTATTTAAAATTATTTTATTTTGATGAAATTTAACGTGATATTATATGTTATAAGATAATTAGTTCCTCAAATATGATTAAAAAAATATTTTTTAATTTTAATATTTTTGGTGAAATTATGGATATGAATATTGAATTTTTCAAAACCATTAAATTTAAAGAATTATTTAATTTTGAAATAGTGATAGAATTTTTAAGAAGATAGTTGTAGTCTAAATATTCAAGTTTTGATTTTTTTTATGGAAATATAAAATCCATTTATACATTCATAAATGCAATTTAAATAACATAAAATTGTGATTTCATCTAAATTTATATTACCTAATTCCATAAAAAATATCAAAATTTATAAGGTTTAGAAAAAATAATCAAATTTCATTTTAGTAGAGAATGTTTGACATAACCATTTTCATTTATGTTTGCACGAAATTACAATATTTTTCTTTAAATATAGAAAAAAGCCAATGCCCATGCAACGAGGACAAAAAAAAATGCAAACTTGTTGTTGGATTAAAAGATTAATTATATAATATATTATGAAAATGGAAATTTATTGCTTGATTAAAAGATTAATTATATAATATATTATGAAAATGGAAATATTTGTTGGAACGATGGTAACGTGAGGATAATTAGTTTAAAATCTTAAATTAAAATTAAAATAAAATTATTTAAGTAGTCCTTCAAAATTATAGATCTAGATTTTTTTTTTAAATATATAATTTGGATAAATTCAATAACATAATACCGATTTAGAATTTGTCCTGATTTAGAATTTTTTAAATAAATTTTTACCGAAAGAAAAGTGAGATGGCCTTCTTATTCTATAACGATTTTCAATTTCCTTTAGTTAACAATATTAAAAGGAGTGTATTTTTCAAGTTAATTTAATTTCAATAAATTAAAATAAATACAAATTTAAGTTATTTTTAAGCTATATAATAAATAAAAATGTTACTCATCAAATTTTTAATTTATTTAATTGAATTATTAAAATTTTCAACACTCAAAGATTTAAATATATTTTTTCAAATTACAAATGCAATGTTTACTTATACCATGTTACTTTATTTTTTCATATTTCTCTTTCAACATCTTTGATTTTTGGGATTCGTGGTTTCTAGACCTATATAAATGATTACACTTATCTTTGAACATAAACTCTATAGAGTTACGGGTTGTATATATCCATAATGTACATAATTAAAATTTTACAACTTTCTTATTTATAATTGGATTGTGCTATTTCCTTCTTAAGAACTTTTTGAACTTTTTCTATTACATGTAATAAGAGTTGCATTATGGTGGAAGAGGCAAGACTTTTTTTTCTCAAAAGAAAATTGCTCATTATAATAGAAATATAATAGGATTACAACTCTTATCAACTTAACATATTAGATCATGCAATGATGAGAGGAAAAGTATGAAAGTATTTTAACTGTCTTTACAAAAATATCTCCAGTGAAACCAATTGACATAACGACCGAGGAACTTACTAAAAGTTCCCTTACAACAAAAAATAGTCGTCTTACCCACCATACTAATGGGCATACCCTTGACACATGGAAAGCTACTCAAGCATAGACTAGAAAACTCTAAAGCTCCTCGTAGGCCCTTTATTGTTCTCTTCCTACTGTGTGTAGTAAATAGTACCCCACTGATGTTGATCCTTGAGAGCCTTCTTCGATAAATCATTAGCCTCCATGTTGAATTCTTTGTAGGCATGGATATAGGTGATCACTCCAAAATGAGTGCTCAAGTCTCTAATCTTTTTCTTCCATCCATCAAGTGCCAAGATCTGGAGTCTCCCCCTGCCATTGCACCAATCAATTATGATTTTTGAGTCTCCAATTATCTGCAACTCTGTAAGGTGTAATCTTAAGGCCAGAAAAAGTGTAACCTAGACACAAAGTAGCTCAGCTCTGTTGTTTGTACCAGGGCTAGTGTTGAAGGTCTACTTATAAACTGTCGACTCACTAATCTTGATAATACTCCTTGCTCCACTTTGCGTTCCATCTACAGATGCCCCTCCATCAAACCATCCCACCAGAAGCTGCATCCGAGGAGGACACAAAAAGATACGATTTTTAAGACCATTTCGGGAAGAGACATAGTAATTTAAAGTTCCTAAGGACTTAAATACCACATCATTAGTGGAAATTTTCCCATAATCAAACAACGCCTTATTACTCTCCAACCAAATATTTGAACAAACAATGGTTGATAGCTCAACCAAAGCCGGGTTCTGCGAAGACCAAAAATCAAAACAACCTTCAACCGATAACCCATCCCAAAATAAAAAAAGCTTGAGGACCCCTGAAATAAGAAGCCAGACACGACGGGTGAAAAGGAAGTGGATGAACAAGTGATTTACATTCTCAGGTCCTCTAGCACAAAGGATACAAAAGCTCGGGCCTTCCCATCCCTTCGAAACAAGGTTTTCCCAAGTAAGGACTTTGTTTTCCAAGATGATCCAGAAAAAGAGTTTGATTTTCATAGTGACATTCCATTTCCATAATTTATACCTCCAACCTTTTATAGTATGGTGCCAGTAGATCTCCGCCAAGGCCTTGTATAAATTTTTAACCGAGAGGATCCCCGACTTATTGCCTCCCACCCAAAGGAGTTCATCCTCTCTGTCCAGTAACCAAATACCTGCCCCAGAGAGGACACTCTGGTAATCATCCCATTCCTTGGCTAAGTCACCTGAGAGGCCTAGAGTGGATCCCTCTTTCTAGTTGGAGCTAAGATGATCCGACTTGAAATATTAAGAGCCTGGTACAAAAAGGTGATGCCCTGCTACTTTAAGGCATAAATAAGATCATACGATAAGATGGAATGCCTTCCCAAGCCCAAGATACAATCTCTTCCTACCTGGATTACCAACCCACTACCCGACCTCCAGCATAACCAATGGTCAATGATCGAGAGTGCTTTAAGTAGATTTTTCCAAATTGAAGACACCAACCCCTGTGATTTAGAAACCAATCTGAACCAAGTTGCCACCGAGATATATGGTAAATATTTATCCTTGATAACATTCTACTAGATACCTACCTTTGTCAGCACTCTCCACAGGGTATTCTTCGCCAAAGCTTTGTTAAAAGGGAAAAGATTTCTCAGGCCCCAACCTCCCGCCTTCTTTGGCTTTGCAATCGTCTCCCAATTGTAGAGGTGCATACGTTTCCTTTCACTACATCCTGGCCATAAGAAGGAGAAAATGATTTGTTGGATCTTAACTAAAACCGAATTTGGTACTGTTGCTAGGGTCATCCAAAAGATTGGTTGGATTTCTAAAACTACCTTTATTAGAATAAATCGTCCTCCAAGAGTAAGCCAATGGTTGCACCAATGATCTATCCTCCATTCAAACTTTTGAATGAGCCAATGCCAGTCTTCCGATTTATAGAAAGAAGACTTCATAAAGTAACCCAAATACCTGAAACCAACATCAAGAGTAAACAAGTTATACAAAAAAATATCTCTAAAAGGGGCCAGACTATTTTCATCAATGCCCACAAAATGAAAAGATGAATTTGCAATATTTATCTCTAGGCCAGTAGCACTAACGAAGGTCTCCATAATTCCCGCTATCTCCTTCCATTCTTGGATATTTTCTCTAGTCATTATCAACACATCGTCAACAAAGAAAACATGTAGAATATTGACAATTCTAGCTACTTTCACAACTGTCAAATTCCCTGTGACCTTACCGTTCTTAAGTAGAATACCAAGACCTTCGATCACAAGGATGAATAACAATGGTGATAGAGGAAATCCATGCCTTATCCACTTGCCTCTATGAAAAAAGTTTGACGACTCCCCATTGACCAACACTGCGTAAGTTACAGAAGTAACACAACTCATTATCCAGTTCGTTACCAACAATCCAAAACCATCTTGGATTAGGATCAATTTTAAGAAATCACAATTGATGTAATCATACGTTTTTTTTAGATCAAGATTTAAGATAAGTGCTTTTAAATTCTTCTTCTTAATACTATGTAAGCATTCTTGTGCCATGTTGACTGCATCCATACTTTGTCTCCCCTATAGAAAGCCCAGTTGTTCTTCCGACATGCCATGAGAAAGAATAGGTTGAAGCCTATTTGCTAGAATATTTGCAACAATTTTATAACAAAGGTTACATAGAGATATGGGTCGAAAGTCTCCAAAAGTTAATGGATTATTTACTTTAGGGATTAATACAATAAAGGTAGAATTTAAAGCTTTAATAACCTCTCCCTTCCTCCTAGAGTCCTCGACCATCCCAAGTAGATCCTCCCCAACCAGATCAAAATAGTGGAGGAAAAATTCAACAGTCTAGCCATCAGGGTCTGAAATTTTATCCTTTGCAAAATCCTTTAGAATGTTCAACAGTTCTTCTTTAGTAAAAATTATCTCTAAGAGGATCTAGTCCTCCTTTGTAACCATTAGAGGGAACTAACTAGATAATAAATTATGATATTCTCGAAGGATTCCCGAAACCAACCCAATGTTTTTGAAAAATTTTACAGCCTCTGATTTTAAAACTTCTTGACCTGAAACTTCTTAACCTGTTTCGTCCTGGATCTCCCAAATCTATTTTCAATTTTTTCTATCACTAGCAAAGTGATGGAAGAATTTGGTGTTCTGATCACCACTCTTTAGCTAGATCGCTCGGTTTATTTATCTCCATAAATCCTCTTCGGATTTTAGGATTTTGTATCTCTCAGATTCAAGCACTTTTACTTGGCCATCCAACTCCTGATTATTTAAGTTTGTTATTGTACTTTGATAAAGATTCTGTAAATCTGATTCCAGTTGCCCTAATCTCATTATAGTCTGGGCTCTATTCCTTATCACCCAAGTTTTTATAATAGTCTTTAAACTCTCCAACGTCTAGACCAATCTCCTTTGAAGACCTGGTTCTTATAAAAAAATTGGATCCTTCCAAACTTCATTGACAATCTGGGAAAAATCAGCTTCATATAACCACCGCAAGTTTATCTTGAAAGGGTAGTTTTTGTGCTAACTGCTACCAACAATTTGTAACATAACCAGAGTGTGATAAGAGATATAGGGACATGCCACCGAAGAACAATATCTTCCTACAATTCTCAACAAGTCAGAAGCAACAAAATCCATGTCTAATCTTTTCAATATGCTATCTGAGCCCATTCTTCCATTTCGCCACGTTGGCACAAGAGCATCTGACAAAATATCCACATGTCCTCCTTCCCAGAACAAATATTTTAGAAATAGAGCCAACGGATCAGGCTGCACTGCATCCCACCATATTTCACCTTCATTCATGGTAAAATTAAAATCACCGACCACTATCATATTTTTAAGGGAAAGAATTCCCCTATCACCTATCTTTTCCCAGAAATATTTTTTGTCACTACACGGACCATAAACATTTAAAAATGAAACCTGCTCCTTTAGCTCAAAACTAGAACCTGAAAAAGTAAACCACCATAACAAACATAAGGTTTGAGATCAAATTTGGTCGGGTCCCAAGCCACCAACAAACCCCCTAATTTGCCCACTGAACTCACTGCTGTCATGTACCAATCGGGTCTTAAAGACGTCAAGAAAGTTCTAGCCCTAGTCTCGTCAACGAGAGTCTCTTGCAAAAAAATAATGTTTGGGAGAGTATTTTTGAGAAGTCTATGCAAGGAGGCCATTTTCAAGGATCCCCCCACTCCCATGATATTTAAAGACAACAGTATCATGATTTTGCACGTGCTAGGGCTTTGATGCCTCTAAGCACCCCAAAATCAGTGACCGAGGTAGAAACACTATCTGAATCCAAAGAAACAATCTCAACTCTCTTTCGAGCACTTCGAGTCTTGATCAGTGAAATATTGCAACCCAACCCTCTGGGCCAGGAAAAAACCTTACCAACTGAAGCTCTCGGTCCCTCTTGGGTTGAAGAAACATCTCTATTATGGAGACCTTCAGTGAAATAATTCAAAACAACGATCTTACCTAGAAAAGTAGGAAGAGGCAACGGTTCGGGAAGCTCCTTTAAAGCTAGAACTAAAGAATCCAAGACTACACCTACAAAACTTTCACCAAACTCCATCCCTCGAAAACCTAAAAAAACGTCGAGTTTCCTGTTCTAAATAAACAAGGATATCATTCCCCACTTGAAGAGTCTGTTCTGTATTAGGCAACAGGCTTAGGCCCTCCAAGGGGAATTCCCTCGACAAAATAACACCAACCGGTAACCATCGAATATCAATGACTTCCAAATCCATAGACATAGGCAAGGAAAGAGTCTCTGAAAGCTTAAGAGCATGACTAACTAACTGACTCAAAAACAAACTATCGGGCTTAGGTCTTCTAGTCTGTATGTCACTAGGATAAGGGGACCTATTACTGACCTGAGGAGAAACAAGGGGAAATAAGGGTGGGAGAGAGTCCATGTACGGTGAGTCTAAAGGCTGATATTCCTTGTTACAACCCACCCCAGCCCCAACTGTATTATCCAACGTATCACGCTCCTAAGAGGAAAGAGAAAAAAACATAGATGGACAAAAATATCTCAACTTACCCAAAAAGATGCTAACAGTCCCACCACTACTGATAAAATCAACTTATGTGTTGAAACTGTGCTAGTTACCTGAAGTTACCTTCAGAGGATCTTCGCAGGTGGGTCTATGGAGCAACGAGGAGTCAAAAGACTCTTATTCAACAAAGACCCCTAGGCAGTCTCTGCGAAGGTGTCCAGTTTGTCGGCACCGTGAACAATGGAAATGGATATCCAAGAAATCAATCCTTTGACTCCTTAATTGACCACGCCACTCCAGCTCGATGGTCTACAGAAGCCCTGCATGAATGTCAATCTCTACCAACACTTTACAAATCCGCTTATCTGGTGTTGTTAGAGCTACTTCATCCACCGCAATGAACCTGCCTAAACTATTCACCACCTCCTCAAGTGCTCAAGTGCTCTTTTGTTGCATAACTCACCACCTCTTTAACATTATGCTCCCGCCGTCCACCACTCAAATTTTTTCCAGTGATAGTGAGGAATCTTTCAAGTTCCTACAACGAAACCCGAACTAGCCATGGGAAAGGACGAAAATCTCTGGACTGTAACCTAAAAGAGATTCACAGTTCATTGCAACCCGGTCAATAAGGGAAGTATGAGTGATCTTTTGGTAGGATAATATCCCGATGAGCATACATAGAGATATAGTGCATGTGTCCTCCAGCCCGATATCTGAGCCCAACACAAATCTCCTCTTCGCTTTGTTTTCCTTCCACGACTTCAGTCGTCCTGGGTCTCTCCTCCTAAAAAAGCGTTTCGAACCTCCCTCCTTGTAAATTTCATCAAGTTGTTGTAACAATCTCTTCTTCTTCACTAACGAATGTTCACAGGCATTCTGTGGAGACTTTGCAAATGAAACATGTTCGGGAGCTAAAGCACCAACGTTTGGAAATTTCGGTAAACTACGAGATGAACTTGGATCCCGGGAAGAGTGAAAAAGACCCCTTGACAGACCAAGGGGCAGTGTACTCATTGTCCGAGTTAAAAAGTTTGTCACATTTCTAGAGAGGTTCTTCATCTGCACTCATAAGTGCAGTGACTTCAACATCCATCTCTGGAACGTTCTAAAATCGCCACCTAGTAAGCAATAACTAAAAGACTACAGAAGCTTTGAAGAGGAAAACCAATTTTTGTCCTTAACCCAATTGTTAATGCATGACCCTGCCAGGACCAAGCCTGGAGGCCTTAAAAACTCACCTAAAAACACACTGCGTAAATAACTAAACATTAAAGGCCACAAAAACCGAGAAGCTCCAATGCTCCTCCCATAGTAACAACTCTCTCCCCAAGG
>ML807802.1:0-15319 GCA_009831015.1 Picea engelmannii
TATTATTACATGTAAAATTTATTGTTAACATGAAATGTAATAACAAATGGTTAATGGACATTAATTGTAACATTAGTGTTAAATAAAGGGGTGACATGTGTGGGGGGATTATAATTGATCTTGAAGGATAGAAGGAATTTCCAAACTCTTGTAGATAGGACATGCCACTAACAAATATCAATTGGCTCTAGCCCAAGTGGTTATAGATAGAGTTTCATCCCCCCACCTAGGTTTTATTCCCATGAGTGACATGTTGAGCTCATAGTGAGTATATTGTTGTAACCACTTTGAGCCATATTGTTGGTTGATGCCTTGAAGAACCTAGGGCTTACCTTGGGTACCATCCTCAAAATAAGGGTAAGTGTTTGAGGGTTCTCCTCTATATATCATACCTAGAAAAAAGGATGTGCCACTAACAATGAGGCACAAGCCTCGATGGTCTACTAGGGACTTAAACTATTAAAGGAAAGACCTACCTTGAAAATAATTATTATTGGAGATTCTACTCTTATTGTTCAGACTCTCTTGTAAGGTAAGATCTCCTCTTCATCAACTATTTAAATAATCATCTAAATAGCCTCATCCTAGACTCAATATTCTCAAAACGCTAACTTGTTCCAAGTGAATGACACCTCAATACATAGGCTAATGTTATGGACAATCTCGAAGCTTAGGTGGAAGAAGAGATAAAACTTCGGATGAGGAAGAGGCAACACAGGATATCTCACTCCATTCCATGAATGAAATGTCAATTTTTACATCAAGGTAGATAGAGGGCCTTGTTTTCCTTCAAAATCACGAGGTAGGAAAGGGGAATAAAATACCCTCTCAAACCTTCACAACAATTAAATATTTGTGTGCAAAACACCTAATCCTAATTCTATTGGGCATGTGAGGCCAAGACTCTCCCACTCACACTCAATTCTCATTGCCTCATCATAATTTTTGGCCCTTGACCAAGTATTGAGGATCCTTGGTCATGCTAGACCTATTTTTGGGACTTCGATAGACTGTCGAACGAGGAGCGCAAGATGAAGCAGAGATCGTGGGATCTCGGCCCCTTTTTAGGAATTTTTGGGTTTGGGGCTTATGTAACAGGTATGGGAATGTCGGCCCATGGGTTTACCCATGTTTAGGCCTGATTTTGTAATGTATAAATAAGTAGCTAGGCGATGTAAGTAAGTGGTTCTAAGTGCTAGAGACCGATCTATGTGATCAAAGAAGTTGTAAATGCTTCATGTATACTGTGTGAGACTTGCATATCTGAGTGCAAGTGACTGTAAGAGACTGTATGTAGGCTTTGTGTTGTAACCTAGATTGGGGAAGGAGGATCTAGTGAAGAATGCTCAGATCTCCTGTCCTCTGCGAAGTTGATCTTGAGGCTCTATGCATGTAAGAAGATTAAGAGAAGATAATAAAGAAGATGAAGAGTTGGTGGACGTAGTCCCAAGGTGGGGTTGAACCACGTACATGTTGTGTTGCTATGCTTTGTGCAATGTGTTGATGTGTTTAATTGCTTAGTGCTTTGATATAGATGAAGGATAGATAGATCTATTGATGTTATGTGCTTAATAATATGGATGAATGCTAGTTCTGGCCTATGTGGATGTGCTTAGTGCTTGAATATAGTAGATTTGGTTGAATACTGTGATGCTCTGTACTTAGGTTTTTATCTATGAAGTAGATACTGGTTTAATATTGATGAACTATAACTACTAAGTGCTTTGTTAAGGTGTTACAGTCACAGATCTGTGTCCCAGCTAAGGTTGCATACATTGAAGTCCTGCAACCACCCCTGCCTCTACCTCAAGTGAGACTTCATCTACTTCGCAAGTGTTGCTGAAAGGGCTAGTAGTTAGGGTTTTATTGGTGCATTGTTGTAGCATTGAACCCCGGGTCTGCCCCTGTGCCAACAAATGGTTCCATTGTCGGGACCTGAAACTGTGATTGTTGGGAATTGAGGTAAAAGGATCTTTGTGCGAAGATCTGACCTAAAAATGTGAAAGCTCTGTGCATAGACCTCTTTGCCTAGTGCACAACATTCTACTTAACCTATGAAGCTATGTGCTAAGAAAATAAATATGATCTGAGGGAAAGAGGTAATATCTGTAAGCTTTGTGCTTTGTTAAAGGTAAGATAAGTGGAAATTTTTGTTTCAAAAGTATGGATCTAGGTATGTTTGATAAATTTTGTCCTAGCTTCAAAAGTAGGGCTCAACTATAAGAAAGGCGATTTGATATGAGTAGATCTGATAAGAATAGTGAAAGATATGTTATTCCTATGCATAGAAAGAATGTTTGGACTAACCAATGAATGCAGGATCCTAGAAAGACTTTTTTGCAGGTTAGCTACTATGATCCTAGTGTGCAGTACAGGAAAGGTTGGGGATCATTTAAGAGAAAACGAGGATCAACCCTTTGTTACAGTTGCAGACGACCGAGACATATGGCTAAGGAATGTCCTGGTAGAACACCTAGTTGTCTTTGTTGTAAATCTATGGACCATGAAGTTTTAGAAGTCCCTAGAATGATTGCTAAGATTGAAAGAATGAATATGACATAAGAAGACCATGAGAAAGGTCAAGCAACTAATACCATGGAAGAACCCTAGAAAGAATCGAAGATTGTATTGCTGCAAATGAAAGAAACACTGAATGACCACTGACATATCAACTTATGAGATATATTCAAAGAAAAAGAGTGCATAGAAGAAAGAATATGAGACTTCGACATTGACTGTGTTCTGGATGAAGAAACACAAGTGAATATTATGACAGAAAGAACTTGGGAAACTTTATGAAATCCTGCTATGATTCCTTCATTGGGAGGAATAGGATTATGTAGAGGAAAGTTGATAAACCTATGTGGAAAGCTCACCCATATATCTATGAGTGACCATGGAACTTCGATAGAGGAAGAATTTGAAGTTGTTAAATTTATTGAGAACAACGCCCCATTTGCTATTTTACTAGGAAAACCTTGGATTGAAAGGGATCAGGCCAGAAGGAAAGAAGAAGAAGTCTTAGAGTACAAGAAGCAAGAGTTGAAAGATTTCATGTATTTCCCTTGAACCCTATGAAAGAATCTCAACAGCGCAAAGTTACTATGGAAAAATAAGATAAGAATCAGAATGGAAAGAGGAATACTGAGACGAAGCTCACTAGGAGAAAGGCTAGAAATCTTAGTAAGAAGAGAGCCAAGAATGAAAAATTATAGAAGGTTCCAGAGGGAACTTCGCAGAGGGAAAATTTGCAAAACTGGAACTTCGTCGGGATATCAGAACAACGTCACATGGCACTTCACCATGGCGAAGCAATATAGTCATTGGGAACAGTATAACCGTTAGATCGACACATCGAACGGGTAGAATGACATTTATGGTCAGACAACTCACCATCAGGCCATTGGGACTACGTCGTAATGGACATAACTAAAGTAATGAAGGCTTCTTGCCCGTTGAAAAGATTCGTTGCCTAGTTATCTATTTAGTCTTTCAAACCTTGCACCGAGAACACTTTTTCCAACCATGATTATTTGAGCCCATAGATTAGTTGATTTCACACAGTGATCATCGTGTTGTCACCATCCATCTCGTTGCATTGAGTAGTTACTCTTCAAACCTGAGATATTAAACCAAGAGCATGTATGTCCAAAGAACTTTGTGCAGTTGAAGAGTCTGTGAAGGAGGTACTCATCGACCTCATGACTGAAAGAGTAATGTATGAAAGGGTAATGATGTATGTGGGTGTACAAGTGTCGTCAACGAGAGGAGTGCAAGCCTCTCCATCGATTGCTCGCGGATCCATACCATCCCGACCAACAGCGGAAAAGAGAACCAAGCATAGAGATGACCTAGCAAATGCGAAGATGATCCCAACCATATTGCCCAACTATATCCTACCTTTGGCCAATGCGATGAGTCGTGATAATGTGACAAGATATTTTGAGTACACCATGGTTACTACGTACCTTCAGAAGGGGATACACCCAGTTCGAGCACATCAAGACAAGATCACATTGTTGAAGTTCAACAACTTCAACCTAGGAGATCGCAAGAACCATAGTATGCTCACCCCATATAAATACTTGACCAGGACAAAGGGGAAGAACTCAAAAATAATTCCCCAATCATGGACCATGAACCTTGTGCAATCCACCCTATTGAATGTAATGAAAATCCCACACTTTGGAAGGCACCAGGAAGTTAACACCTATGTCAAGATCCTACTTTCATGTTACCATGGAGGCTACTTATGGCTAGACCGTCGTATCACAGTTGATCCGACATTGATCCATAGGATCACTGGATTGAGTATGCAAGGACCCGACCCCCAGGACTTCTATCTAGGGAAAGCCACAGATCATGCGTTAGCATAGAAGATCAAGGATACATATGGCAATGTTGAGAAAGGGATGCGAGGCTACAAGGTAGCTTCCATCCAGAATGGCGCAGTACACCTAGCATGCCAATTAATTGCAGGAAAGCTAGTAAGGAAGAACAGACCCACACAAGTCACAAGCTTTGTCGTTGACCTCGCAGGGAAATGCGTGGAAGGCCTACAGATGAACTGGGCAAAGTACCTAGTTAATCAGTTGGAATTGAACTGCCACGAATCATAGGATTAGGGCTACGAGTTCCACTTTAGCTAGCTCCTAATCCTCATCATGTTTGTTGCTTGGGAGATGTTAGAAGGTGCTACCTTCTCAGATATTGAGTCGTTCGAGCCTCTTTCTGCAAAGTTCACCACACTCTGGTACTCGAGCGATATGGGAAAACAATGGTAGTCGAACACAGTCTTTCACACATATTATCTCCAACTGAAGAGGGCCATCAAAGTTGAACCTTGCATGACATCGAACACCCTATAGAGGTTCCAACCCCTCATGAAGTTCCACGCAGATTGACACTTCATCTATATTACTGCGTGAGAAGACGAGCACAAGGAGGAGCTTCAATCATACTACAAGCTCACAGAAGAAGACCTCGAGGAGATAACTAAGGACTGGTCTGTAGATCTCCTTATCCCCATTGACCCTGCATAGATGTTTGACCCTGACAGCCCGAAGGCCACTCACAAAGAACATGACACACCCAGAACCAACAGAAGGAAGAAGACCGAAGAAGTCCATGACTTAAGAAGCACTTCAGTATCACCTAACCGAGGGGGTGATGACAAAGTAGAAGAGATAAATGGTAAATAAGATGAGAAAAAGAAAGGCAAAGTAACATCGTCTAGAGATGAGACTGATCCCTTGAATAAGAGGAAGGTTTCAACCTCCAAACCCTCTTCTCGGAAGAAATCTAGAGCCACTTTGACCAAGATGCAGACTGTGCTCAATGTCGATGATTTTGACTTCATCATCGCAGTTGTAAACGATGCCTCGTAGGAAATCTTGCAGAAACAAGAAGCCAAGAAGGAGGAGATGTATGACAGAATTGAGGTCGAACTTCGAGGGGTACAACATGCCCTTCAGTCCAGTCGTGTGGTGTCCACTACACCCCTTCCATCGGGAGCACCAGAGTTGGGAGATGAGCCAGCCCAACTCCATCGACTAGCTGATGCGACCAAAGCTCGCCTTCGTCACACACAAGAAGAAACAGAACAAGACACCCAGGCCTTGAAGCAAGTGTAAGGAGTACTTGTATAACAACACCGAGTTGCAGAGAAAGAGAAGGTTTCTCTCTAGACAAAGTTTGAAGAGGAGAAAACACAGATTTAGCAAGAAAAAGAACAGTTGCTTGCAGAGCAACTTGAAGTGAAAGAAGCAGTCAATAGAGAAATCCACTTTGTGACAGGCTTAGAGCCAAAGGTAGAAGACCAAGTCATGCATCAATTAGAGAAGCTTGTGTAAGCTATCCAGTAGCTGCAGCAAAGAATAGCATACTTAGAGCTCCGCACAGTGCCTGATACTCCACAGAATGTGAGGGATCAAAGAGAAGCAACTGCCCGGAGCGCAGTTGAGAGAATAAAGGCCCTTGCCATGGAATGTAAGCAACTAAGTGATTGAAGTGCCCAGAATTATGAGCAACTCACTGAGAATTTAGAACTGAAGGCACTAGAGTTATAGCTCTAGGAGGCGAAGAAACAAGAAGAAACATTACAGGCGCAGTTGAATCCCCTATAAGCTATTGAAAGGATGAAGCGATCCCAAGAGCAGTGCACTGCCCAAAAATAGGTCCACACCATTTAGAGTAGAGTCATGAAAGTGACTTAGAGACTCCAACCTATACAAGATGAGGCTTGCCAACTATTCACAGAGATCGAAGGTCAAGGAGCAGAACTCGAGCAAGTCGTCACTGCAGCTAACCAACGCCTAGAGGGACCTATCAACGAAGTAGTCATCCAAGAGTTCGTTGAACAGGAGGTTGTGGCACAACAACAATTTGAAGCAACTCAAGCCAAGCTCGAGGCTTTTGAAGCAGAGCTACCCAAATTAGAGTGACTCGGGACGAGTCACAGGTGAGTGTTGGGGAACTGTTGGCCCTTGACCAATTATTGAGGATCCTTGGTCATGTTAGACCTATTTTTGGACTTCGACAGGCTGTCAAAGGTGGAGCACAAGACGAAGTGGAGATTGCAGGATCTCGGCCACTTTTTAGGGATTTTTGGGTTTTGGTCTTATGTAACGGGTATGGGAATGTCGACGCATGGGTTTACCCATGTTTAGGGCCAATTTTGTAATGTATAAATAAGTAGCTAGGCGATGTAAGTAAGTGGTGCTAAGTGCTAGAGATCAATCTATGTGATCAAAGAAGTTGTAAAGGATTCGTGTATACTGTGTGAGACTTGTAGAGTTGAGTGCAAGTGACTGTAAGAGATTGTATGTAGGCTTTGTGTTGTAACCTAGCTTGGGGAAGGAGGATCTAGAGAAGAATGTGCAGATCTCCTATCCTCTGCGAAGTTTATCTTGAGGCTCTGTGCATGTAAGAAGATTAAGAGAAGCTAATAAACAAGATGAAGAGTTGGTGGACGTAGCCCCAAGGTGGGGGTGAACCACGTACATGATGTGTTTCTATGCTTTATGTGATGCATTGATGTGTTTACTTGCTTAGTGCTTTGATATAGATGAAGGATAGATAGATCTATTGATGCTATGTGATTAATAATATGGATGAATGCTAGATCTGGCCTATGTGGATGTGCTTAGTGCTTGAATATAGTAGATCTGGTTGAACACTACGATGCTCTGTAATTAGGGTTTTATCTATGAAGTAGATTCTCGTTTAATATTGATGAACTATAACTGCTAAGTTCTCTGTTAAGGTGTTATAGTCAAAGATATGTGTCCCAGCTAAGGTTACAGACACTGGAGTCCTGCAACCACCCCTTCCTCTACCTTGGGTGAGACTTCATCTGCTTCGCAGGTGTTGCCAAAAGGGTCGGTGGTTAGGGTTTTGTTGGTGCATTGTTGTAGCATTGAACCCCAGGTCTGCCCCTGTGCCAACAATAATTATCACTCATATGGGTATTTTCATACATCAACCCTCTCATTCGATGTTGGTTTCTTACTCCTTCACCTCTGAGAGAAACAATAGCTAAACCCCTAGTCTCTAATTCTTGTCTAGACTCAAAGGATCCTTAGTCCTGACATCTCGTGGATACCTCTATTTTTGGTGCACTCTATCTAGGGAGGTTCATGACCTGAAGCATTGTCTCTGTCATCATAAAATATATGTTATGGACACCCATGGTGACCTTACCTACACCACTCAAAGGTTGGTAAATTGGAAAGCCCAATTGGAAAATTAGATCTTTGAATATGAGACAAGGGAGACTACCTTTAGAGAAGAAGTGGAAGGGAATTTGTAGGCTATGGTGAATCATKAAAGAGAAGATAAATCATCCATGTCTAACCTCTGGATGRAATTCAAGGAACTGGAGGCATCWCTCCCTRTTGTTACAAATTTGTTGGTTTAGATTTCAAGATTTGTCAACCTTMCAACATAAGACATGATCTCSCTTGGACTKATCCACCAAAAAKCCACTATSGAACATCTTTAAGAACATGGTATTAAAACCTAAGTGAAGTTCATGGCTAGMRACATATATCTAGGTATTAATTTCTCTTTAAAATGTCTATGTTTTGTCATTTGATATTTAATATTAAAACAATTTATTAAACAATWTTCATACATCCTTTAGGATGTGTGGATTTARCTACACTTACACAATCATTTTGTAAACTAATCAATCTCTTTTATTGACACTACATTGCATTTTTTGAAATAAGTGGGAATTTTTTCAATAATTTTATGGAAACTCATGATGGTGATAGAGTTGAAAAGTTGTGAGGCACTTATAGAGAAAGGGAAAAAATGGTATTCAAGTAGCTAACTTGAATGCACTAGGGGGATAGATGCCAAGAAATATGTGGGGTTTTTTTTCAATAATTTTTTATTTTTATAATAAAAAAAAATATGAATTTATTAATTCATTAACTCATTATCCAATAAAAATAAATATGAATTTATTAATTCATTATCGTACTTATATATATAAATAGTTAAATAAGAAACATATTACATTTAAATATTACATAGAATAAAATTTGTTTTCCTTTATTTTAMTTWTATATATAAATGTAAATAAAAAAACATATTATATCTTTATCTATTTTTCTATTTTATATATAAATAATTTACGTAACGATAATAATAATAAATAAAATTGTAAACACTGAAACATTTTTTATTTAAATTGTGTTTATTATGAAACAAGGTTACAATGAAATATGATTAGAAATTAAGAATACCCCTTCAAAGTTAAGCATTTTGATGGATAGTTTTAATTTAATAAAAGTGTTATTACTCGTGGATTAGATTTTATTTCCAATTCCAGCGCTAATAACAGCTGAGAAACAAGAAACGAACATATTCTTTTCTCCTCTATTTCTCAATCAATCATAAAAAAAAAAGGATCGGCATCAACATCATATGAGAACCGTTGTATCTATATATATCAGAACCGTTGAGGGCACAGAACTCACAGGCTTTGAAAGACGTTGAAGTCGGATTGGAAGAGATGGATCACAATGTTGTATCTATATTGCTTCTTTGCATGCTTGCCTCTCTACCTGCCGCGACACCTATTAATGAAAATAGAGTTGAAAAGTTGTTAGGAATTTATAAAGAAAGAGCATAGAGGCCAAGAAATAGGTGGGGATATTTTCCATAGTTTTATGGAAACTTGACTATGGCGATAGAGTTGGAAAATTGTGAGGCAATTATAGAGAAAGTGAAATGATCATATTCACCCAACTGACTTGAGTGCATTGGGATCATAGAGACCAAGAAATAGGTAGGGATTTTTTTCAATAACTTTACGAAAACTTGGCAATGGAAATAGAGTTGGAAAGTTGTGAGGCAATTATAGAGAAAGAGAAATGGTCGTATTCACTCCACTCACTTGAGTGCATTGGGAGCATAGAGGCAAAGAAATACGTGGGGAATTTTTCAATAATTTTATGGAAACTTGGTGATGATGATAGAGTTGAAAAGTTGTGAGGAAATTGTAGGAAAAGCCAAATAGCCTTATTCACCTAAGTGACTCAAGTGCACTAGGGGCATAGAAGCCAAGAAATATGTGGGGATTTTGTCAATAATTTTATGGAATCTTGGCAATGATGATAGAGTTGAAGTTTGTGATATAATTACAGAGAAGGAGAAATGATTGTATCCACCAACTAACTCTAGTGCATTGACGTAATAGACATAAATCATCATGTTGAACTGGAGATGGAGACATGTTGTGATAAGTTGAAAACGATGTAATAGACAAAAATCGTCATGTTGAACAGGAGATCGAGATGGAGAGGTGAAGAAAATGGACGTATTAATAGTGACATCCAAGAAAGTGATCTAGTAGAATGGAATGGCTTTCTGTACCGATTTTTCCATAGTGAGCCTTCCTACTCATGAAATCCACCTGAAACTCCATCCTTTTAATCGGTTTTCCAGTTTGGCTAGTAGTCAACACCAGTCTAATTTTCGATGATCATTTGGTTTTAAATGAAAACCACGGTATTTTATTCCTTCTTGAAATTCCAGAGTCTTGTAGGGGAAAACAATTTTAAAGAATGATTCTACTTCCTCCTCCATCCGATAAAAATAAATTGTTGATTTCTGAACATTGATGGTCATACCTGTGGCTCAATGGAACATGTTTAAAATGTCAGCTAGTTTCTCAACATCTCGGCATCGACTGTTGCAGAATAAAATAATATCATCCACAAAAATAAGGTGGGTAATTTTGTGGCATGGGGCGATCAAAATACCATGGAAATTCCCTGAGTGAGCCTCGTGGTTGATTGCTCGACTGAGGCACTCAGCCACCAGAAGGAAAAGGAGAGGTGTGAGTGGGAAACCTTGCCTCAGACTACATTCTAAGTGAAAGAAAGGAGAGGCTACCCCATTTATCAGAATAGCAAAGGAGAATGAAGTTAAACAAACTATGATCCATTTGATAAAGGGAAATTCAAATCCCATATGTGTGAGGAGTCTGATGTAGGACCAATTTACTCTATCAAAAGGATTTGATAGGTCAATTTTTAGTATGGATCCTTGGGATTTAAAGGTTTTTAGGCCTTGAATTCCTTCCTTGGATACATCAGTAGCTTCATGTATTTGGCGTCCTTGCAGGAAACCAAATTGTTCTTTTGAGATTGTGTTTGAGAGGATGGGCTTTAGCCTTCTCTCAATAATTTTGGCTATGATTTTGTAGAGGAAGTTGCAGAGGGATATGGGACAAAATCCATCAAAGGATTGAGGTTCATATTGCTTGGGGATGAGAGCAATGAAGGTTGAATTTATAGGTGCATATAGACGCCCATTCCTTCTAGATTCCTCTACAACCTATAGAAGATCTACTCCAATTAGATTAAAGAAAGCCACATAGAATTCAATAGTCCACTCGTCCGAACCTGGGATTTTATCCTTTTGGAAGATATGGATTGTTTCTTTTAGTTCTCCTTCGGTGACTTCAACAAAGATATCTCTATTTCCATCCTCATCCACAAATTTGGGGGATTAGAGTACCGATTTTATAATGTATGCAATGTTTCTCTTGGATCAGCCTTAAAAAGAGTTTTGAAGTGTGTGATTCCTAGATGAGCTAGATCCTCAAAAGAGGTGGCTGGAGGGTCCCCTTGACCTTTTAGTTTCCAAATAGTTTTTATGGCCTTCCTTCCTTTTTCTAAGTAATTAAATTTTTATGTGTTTTCATCTCCCTTGTCCAACCAGATGGCTCTACTCTAGAGATGCCATTCGACTTCTTTGTCATCCAACAAATTTTTATGTCCAATCTCCAGGGATCTTAAATTTTCTTTGGTCTCTTGTGATTAATAACCTCCATCCTCTAGTTTAGAGATATGATCAAGATGGGCTTCAAGTTGTCTTAGTTATGCATCTTCTCTAGTATGTTTTTCACTAGACCAAGTTAAAGTCACCTGCTTTATACACTTAATATTTTCTATAAACTGAACTGTTGCTAGGGGGACGATTGTTGGATCAAAGGCCATCCAATTTTCCTTTACCAAATTCTATAAGTCTTTGTCCTCTAGCCAGGTAGTGTTGAACTTGAAAGGACTGGTTGGTTTCTTTGGGCCAAAATCAAATTCAAGCCAAATTGGGTAGTGGTCTGAATCTCCTCCGTTGTCGATCCATTGTTTTAAATGGAG
Organism: Picea engelmannii; assembly: GCA_009831015.1. NCBI lineage: Eukaryota > Viridiplantae > Streptophyta > Pinopsida > Pinales > Pinaceae > Picea > Picea engelmannii. The sequence goes on from ML807802.1 coordinate 11,676, forward strand.
AGGGTAATTGAAGAGGGATTCATGGACCAAAAAGAGATCTAATATTTTAGCCACCCTGACATCGTTTGTCCTCATATTTCTCTAGGTGGGGAGGATCTTGATGGGTGGTATATCGATGATTCCAAGTTCAGTGAAAAGATGAGAAAACAGAGCATGTTGGGGGTCTGGTCAGGCCAAAGGTCCCCAAACTTCTTCATTCCCAAAGGAGAGATTTAGGTCTCCACCTAAAATCATATTTTTCGCTTTCAAAAGGTCCTTCTTGAAGAGTGATTTCCAAAAAGTGGCATGTTTAGAATAAGGCTCATACACATTTAGAACCCTGAGCTCCAGCCCCAAACCCTCCAGAAAGAGATCTACCTGTAGGCATGATTCCAACACCCAAAATTTTTGAAGCTTGACTGATTTCTCGCACCATCCGACAGATAGTCCTCTCGAGCGACCAATTGCATCTATCCCAATAAATTGCCAAGACAACAAGAGGGATTCAAGTGAAGTTGTCACTGAGGCTTCCAAAGACATTGTTTCTTGTAGTAGAATTATAGAATGTTGATGATGTTTAATCATCCTTTTTAGAAAAAAAAATTGGGGGACTTGCCAAACCCCTGCAATTATAAGAGAGGAATTTCATGGGGAAACCCCTGTCAGCGCTTGTGATTCTCTAAGGGCCCCAAAAAATGATCTTTGTCTACCATAAACGATGCCAATTAGTGCATGATTTTGTGATTTAGAGAAATGGGAGGATCGACCTCGACCTTTTTTGAGTTTATGTATGCCCAGGTTTGTGCCTAGCCTAGACCCTTCTAGCCTTGGAACCAAAATATTGTGATTTCTAAGGCTAAATCTGATAGTTGAGTCATCAGATCCAATTGAGGAGGGGTTATCAAAAGATGAGATAGAGGGGAGCTCAGGAGGCATAGTGAGGCCGCTAGTGGAGGGGGTAGGGGTGCGGAGGAGGAAGGAAGAAAGAGTGGGAGGGTCCCAAGAGGACGAGAGGATGGTGAAGGGAAGGTTTTGTATAGAGGGGGCATCCATATTTAAAAAATGAAAAGAGTGACTAATATAGTTGATAGGAAAAGGGACAAAATATGAAATATGCTTACCCACAAGTGCATGGAGAGGAAAGAGCGGTTGTTGACCAGAGAGGGGGTCGGCCACTATAGTTACTTATATCCAGGGGACAACCTATAGTTGTGCTTCAGTGCACGAGGTAGGTTGTCTACTCTCTGTAATTGGTTGTTTCTTTACTAACTGTTGTGAGTGATCCATTGTTGAATGTGAAGAACTGGTGTTGCAATCGTCCAAAGGTCCAGAGAGTAATTGTTTCTGAGCAGGAGGAGAGTTTGATTTTAGACCATGAAAAGTTTGATGACAGTCCCTCAAAATGTTCCCATGTTCATGGTATCGTATACAATAGAAGGGGATCCCTTCGTAGTCCAACAACTGAGTGTGTGTGCATCCACCATCCATCATCTTGAATAGTTTTTGCAGTCCATTTCTGATATTGAGGGAGACAAGGATTCAAGAAACAACCATCTCTCATGTTTCCTTGAAGGACATATCTTCCTTTATGAATGAACCTAGTTCATTTCCAATCACTTGGAAGCATATTTTCGACCAGTATTGTGGTGGGAGACCTGGTAGGTGGACCCAAATGGGGATGGTGTCCAATCTTTCAGTGCTTGCATCAAAGTGGTCGGTTCCCATTTCTTCATAAGTACTAGGGTAGAATCAATACTCCAACCACTCAGAAGGGTTTTTTTAGCAAGGCTATGGTTGGATAATTTTAGCATAAACCACCCTTTTGATAAACGACTGAGTTGTGGGGGTGATCCCTGCCAGCAATCAAAGACCCAAGATTGCATGGTTTTGAAACTAAAATGTCATTCGTAGGATTTTCCCACAAGGTTTTTTTAAACCATGTCTATGGATTTCGCCATAGTAATATCTTGACCAAGAACAATATTTGATTCTATTGCTATAGCCGAAATACACTTGTTCCTTCTTCTCTTCTTGTGACTAAGACTCGGAGGAGAAGTAGTGTCTACTATAGGGGTACCAAGAGTGCCAGAGGAATTTCCCAAAACACCATCCCATCCATTTAGATTAGATGGGTCCAAACTAGAGGCTATAAGCCCAACTTTCTGATGTATGCTAATGGAAGGGGGTATGGCCTGCTCCAAATCTAGGTAAAAACAAGAAGAGGGGAAATCTTGATCCAAGAGTTGTATACCCATAGGGGAGGGGTCCAAGGCAGGGATATTTAGAAGGGGGTTTGATTTTGGGAGGGGGGGAGGCACCCAAGGGTCCATAGTTGAAGTGGGGTTGTTCCAATGTGGGTCAGGGAAGTATTCAGAATGCGAAGGAAAAAAGGGTTGTCTAGCTGGTGGAGTCAGTAGATGGGGGGGTGGTGAGTAGGGAAACGGAGAAACAGGAGCAAAAACCACCTTTGAGCATAGTGAGGTAGGGGGGAAAGAACTGGAAGAATAAGTGTAGTGCCAAGGAGGTAGGGTGGAGGTCTCTCAAGGAGTTGTGCAACATGGTAGGATTAGGAGGGTCTGAGTCGGTGAGGTGCAAGGGGGGACTACCAGGTGGCATGGTCCATGGAAAAAAATCAGATTAATCCGAGGAGTAGTCTACTAGGTCATCGTAGTTCGCCATGTTAGTTGAATGAGACTGTTGAGGATGAAGACACTGCAAAAGAAACCATCGCACCCAAAAAAGGAAATCAGTAGAGGAAGAAAGAGTTCCAGGTCAGTTGTGTGTTGAGAACCTGCAGTGCCCTTTTTTGGTTTACGGAAAAAGGGACAGGGGAAGGGAAGGAGCCCAGAAGAGACTGGAGGTCCAGGGAGGGGGGAGGTGGAAAGGTGGAGAGTGGGAAAGGGAGGGAAGAGGAAGTGGGCATGCATCCCTAGCGCCAAATATTATAAGCCTATGGCCATATGCATGCCCTTATTTGACCTGAAACCGTAGAGCCTTCGTCCCCCTCATATATAATCATGAATTATATATATAATCATGAGGAGGAGAAAATTTATGGGACGGATTTTAGTTTATTGAACTTATAAATTGAAATTAATTATTGGGATGGATTTTAGTTTATTGAACTTATAAATTAAAATTAATAGCTTGGATTGAATATGTAGTTTTTATAATTAAATAATTTGGAAATGAAATTAGAGTTTTCTTTGAGTTTTATTGGTTAATAAGTTTCAGATTTCGATTTTATTATAGTTTTTTTGAAAAATTGATTTAAAATCTAATGTCTTTGTAGGTGGGACATTTCACGAATGAGTGTTTTCTATCCATTTTATTCATCTTATATATTTAAAAAAAAATAACCAAAAACTTTTAGTTCTTGTCCAACACCTTATTTCATTTTAAAGTTTATGTTCTATTTTAACTCTAAATCTTTTAAAACATCAAAGTTATCTACATCTAAGATGAAGATAAGCCTATCTGAATATACAAAATTATAATGTGATGATTAATAAAATATAATAAAAGTGATTATAAAAGATTAATTCCTAATTTTAATTTATTTTACACAAAGACAAATAACAATCTTACAATTGAACTAACCCACAACCATAAGAATGAAGAGAAATTGCATTATTTCATTATAAAGTTCATGTTCTATTTTAACT
>ML807802.1:17397-27831 GCA_009831015.1 Picea engelmannii
ATATATATAATATTTTAGTAATATATGAAATAAGTTAGTTCAATTAGTTGTTATCAATTTTGTTGGTTGTTTGGTTAGTACAATATTAGTGTGTGCTCAGTTCAATGTTCTTTAGGTAAGACACACTAGTCTAGTCAATGGATTTATTAGGATTGTCATTCATAAATATAGGTAAGCATCTTTTGGTTTTTCAGGAGGTTTTCCTTGGAAAAAATACTTTAATATAATGTCTTTTTTGCTTGGAAAATAAACCATCACACTTTCAAGCCCACAAGACAAAATTGTTGGGTTGTTACATTCTTTGCAGTGAAAGTCTAGTCGAGGTGGATTGACAAGAATTTGAAGTCGAGGTGGATCGACAACAGATCAAAGTCGAGGTAGATCGATAGCAAGTCGAAGGTTGAGGGAGTCGACCGGGTAAAGTTGAAGTCAAAGATATTGATGAAAAGTCAATCGACAAGAGGTCGAAGTGTGGGCGTGAGACGACCGACTAGAGACCGAATGAAGGCCGACTAGTAGTTGACTAGTAAACCTGACTTGGAGTCGATTGTAACAGAATCCCGAGATTTGTGGGAATTGTAGCCAATGATATGCATGGATCTGTAACTGTTTTTGGGCGCCAATATTTAGGTTTTTTCTTCTTGTAAAGCCTATAAAGAGGCGTGTTGTAAGGTCGTAAAGGATGTTGTTGTAAGGTAATTTTGTAATGCACTTTTTTTGGGTTAATGCATGTGTAAGTGTAGGTTTTTGGTCATGCATATGTAAGCCAAATTGGCTACAGGGTTGTTCTTGTCTATGCAAGAGGGTATGATGGAAATTGTGTCTTAGTTGTGGACCAAGGTTAGACATGTAACCTTTTATTCTGATTGAATAAGACAACAAGAGATAAGAAGACTCAAAGGAATGTTGGTTTTCCCAGTTAAGGGTTTCCAGGATAAAATCTTGGTGTACCGTGTGATTGCTTGTGTTATTTGATTTCTTGATTAAATTATTCTTCTCTTCTGCTAGGATTAGTGTGGAAGTGTCTTTTATTTCCTGACATGTGGTATTAGAGCTTAGGTATGCCCTAACAAGTGAGCTATCAGAACGGTGTTATGCTTTGGCGAGTATATGAGATCTTGATTTGAAAATCTTGAATCTGAGAATTAAACCCTAGGTATAGTAAGAGTTGTAAGTCATAAATTGTGTTAACAATCGCAGTAATGAATGGCCAACAGTTTCGGAATAGAGATAGAAATATTCAATGGCCAGAATTTTGAGCTTTGGAAGCTTAAAATGGAAGATATTCTTGTAGATAGATAACAATGGACAACAGTCTGTCAAGGTACGCAGTCGACAGGCATGTCGACGAAAGAATGGGAAAAACTCGAAAGCAAATCAAGAAGTAGGATTTGGCTTTGTCTTGTAGATTTGGTGTTGTTGAATGTCTTGGGTGAAGAGTCATCCAAGAAACTATGTGACAAGAAGGGAAGCTTATACCAATCGAAATCTCTGGTAAATAAGTTGTTTCTCAGAAAGAAATTGTATCTTCTGAGGATGAGTAATGGAAGTTTGGTGACTAAGCATTTAAATGCATTTAATACTGTGTTAAGTCGGTTTTTGTCTATGGATATAAATATCACTGATGAGGAGAAGTGTATCATTCTATTATGTTCTTTTCCAAACTCCTAGGATAGCTTAGTCATGGCTATTGGAATTAATACAACCACACTAGCACTAGAGGACGTGGTTGCTTCTCTACTGTCAGAATAAATGAGAAGGAATAACATGGAAGGATCGACCAAAGATGCTCTGGTAGTGAGAGGTTGACCGATAGACAGAGATAAAGGTAGATTCTCCAGTATAAAGTTTAAGTTGAAGGGTAGATCTAAATCCCTGGTTTAGTCAGCGTGAATATGATAGAAATGAAGTAAAGATAGGAATTATAAAAGGGACTGTAAGTCAAAGGAAACAGAAGTCAGTGCTGCATCCAATGAAAAGTAATCGACTAAGAGAAAGATGACCTCGGACAAGGGAGGTGATGTGTACCTGGCATTGACCAGTACACAGTCGGATCAAGATGTTTGGTTGATCGACTCATGAGCATCCTATCATATGACACAACATAAAGAATGGTTATGTGATATGAATGATATGATGGGGGTGATGTGTTATTGGGGGACAACTCGATAACCAGAATTGTTGGATGGGGAAGAGTTTGATTGAAATTGTAGGATAGGAGGAAAAGAACCTTTCCAGGTGTGCTACACATTCCAGGTTTGGAAACAAACCTAATATCTGTCAGCAAGATGAGTGATGCATGTGTGCATACTCTGTTTCAGAAGGATTCATGCAATATGGTTAGAGGTGCGATGGTCTTAATGAAGGGAGTTCAAATTGGTACCCTGTACAATCTGTTAGGGAATCTCAAATCGACTATATGCAACAACATCATTGGGGCCTGAAATTGACTCGAATGTGACTCGACTGTGACTTGACTTGAGTCGATGTTGACATAACTCAACTCAACTCGAGCTAAGTTGGTTCAAATTGACTCAAAAAGACATGATGAAATCGACCTGACCAAGCTATGGCATGAGAGGATGGGACACATTGGAGAAAAAGGACTTCAATCTATGCAAAGAAAAGGTATGGTCGAAGTTTTTCCTGAATGTGGTTTAGAAGTCGACTTTTGTGAACATTGCATATATGGGAAACAAAGTCAAGTGAGGTTCCCATATGGAGCGACAAGGGAAAATGGGATTCTAGAACTGGTGGATAGTGATGTGTCTAGTCTGGTTACAATGCCTTCACTTGATGGATCCATGTATTATGTCTCCTTCATAGTGATTTTTCTAGGAAGACATGGATATATTTCATGAGGAAGAAATCAAAGGTTTAAGAGATATTTAAGGAATTTAAAGATCTTGTGGAAAACCAGACAGAGAAGAGGATTAAATTGTTGAGAACTGACAATGGTGGTGAATTCTTTGGAAAGGAATTTGATCAGTTCTATAAGCAGTGTGGCATAGCACACCAAAATACCACACCATATACCCCAAAGAAAAATAGAGTTTCTGAGAGAATGAATAGAATGTTTATGGATAAGGAAAGAAGCATGCTCACTGGTGCTGTGCTCGCACAAGAATTCAGAGTGGAGGTAGTCAAGACTGTAAGATATCTGGTGAATATGTCTCCTTCGTCGACGCTAGTCAACACGACTCCAAATGAGGTATGGTATGGTAAGAATTCATCAGTGGCACATCTCAAATTATTTGGTTGTGATGCATTTGTGCATGTTCCCAAGGAAAAGAGGATCAAGCTGGACAAGAAGGTAGTCAAATATATTTTTATTGGATATAAATAAGGGATGAAAGGATATAAGCTTTTGGATCCTGCATCAAGGAGAACAATGTAAAGTCTAGATGTGGTCTTTAGAGAATTCAGAGGTAAGTCTGATCCTGAGGAAGTTGTTCAGACTGAGAATAATCCTGATACAGTGTGGTTTGAACTGAGGAACAAAGAATATGATTCATATGAGTTGACTGAATTTGAGGAAGAGGTGGAACAATTGACTCTGGTGATAAGGAGGTCAGAAAGAGAAAGAAAACTAGTCTAAAGGTATAGTCCACCCAAATTTTGTTCTGCATTCATGTTAACTTCCATCGACAATGATACCAAGTCGATCGGTGAGGCAGTCGACTCGACAGAGGGTAAACTATGGAAGGACTCCATGGTCGAAGAGATGGAATCCTTGTACAAGAATGAGACATGGGATTTAGTGAAGTTACCTAGTGGAAGAAATATCGTCAGTATCAAGTGGGTGTTCAAGAAGATGAATTCCGTAAGACAAGTCAAGAAGTTCAAATCTCGACCAATAGCGAAAGGATATTCTCAAGTCGAGGGAGTCGACTTCGGTGAGATTTTTCCCCTGTTGCAAAACTAACTTCCATTAGAGTACTAATGTCTCTAGATACAACATTCAATCTGGAGATAGAATAGATGTATGTGAAGACAGTGTTCCTACATGGGGACCTAGAAGAAGAAATGTAAATGAAATAGCCTGAAGTATTTGTAGTAAAGGGAAAGCAAGAGTCAGTGTGCAAAATCAAGAGATCCCTTTATGGTCTAAATAAATCGCCAAGGATGTGGCACCACAAGTTTGACACATACATCCTTAGTTTTGGATTTGTGAGAAGCAAAGTTGATCCATGCATATATATTCCAAGGAAGAAGGTGTGCATTTCATATATGTAGCTTTGTATGTCGATGGCATGTTGTTTATTGGAAACAACATGGATGCAATAAAGGAGGTGAAGAAGAAACTATCCTCCAAGATCGACACGAAGGATATCGGTGTAGCTAACTTCATTCTAGGAATGGAGATTAAGAGAGATCGAGCTACTAGAAATTTCTGGTTGAATCAGACGAAGTATATTGAAACAATTCTGAAACAATTCAACATGCAAGATTGAAAACTAGTGAAGGTGCCAATTCTTGTGGGAGAAAGGCTTATTGTTGAACAATGTCCAAAGAAACGGGAAGATATAGAGGACATGGCATGTGTTCCCTATGCAATTATGGTTGGTAGTCTAATGTATTCGATCATATGCACTCGACAAAACATTTCCCATGCAGTGGGAGTGTTGAGCAGGTACATGTTGACACCTAGAAAGGAGAATTGGACAACTGTCAAGAGGGTATTTAGGTATTTGTGTGGCACAGAGGACTATGCTATATAATACCAATGAAAACCTAGAGGTGATAGTGGTAAATTAGATGTACATGGCTTTGTCGACATTGATTGGGATGGAGATCTAGATTGACGGAGGTCGACCAACGGATATGTATTCAAGATGTTCGGTGGAGAAATAAGCTGGATGAGTAAGTGACATGCAGTTGTATCCTTGTCGATAATAGAATTTGAATACACAATGACCACTCATGGAAGCAAAGAAGAGGTATGGATTCAAAGGTTGTGTTCAGAAATTGGGTTTGAGCAGAGAGTTATGAAGGTAAGTTACAAAAGTCAACGCGCAATATCTCTGGCAAAGAACCATGCTTATCATTCAAAGACTAATCACATTGATGTACAATACCATTTCATAAGAGACATGGTGGAAAGTAACAAAGCGATACTGGAGAAAGTAGACATGTTGGAAAACATAGCAGACTCGTTGACCAAGTCTATGAGTGTTGTGAAGTTATCTTGGTGCAGAGAGGCAATGGGCATTGTTTCCCTAGGTATGTGAATGAAAGTTCATGAATCTCTTTTTTTAGCAAAGAAGACAACAAGTGGGAGAATGTTGGGTTGTTATATTATTTGCAGTGAAACTCTAGTCAAGGTGAATCGACTAATGGTTGAAGTTGAGGTGGATCGATAGGAAGTCAAAGTCAAGGTGGATCGACAACAGGTCAAAGTCGGGGTAGATCGACAGCAAGTCAAAGGTCGAGGGAGTAGATCGGGTAAAGTCGAAGTCGAATATATCAACGACAAGTTAATTGAAAATAGGTAGAAGTGTGGGCATGACATGACCGACTAGAGACCGAATGAAGGCCAATTGGTAAACTTGACTTGGAGTCGACTATAACAGAATCACGAGATTTGTGTGATTTGTATCCAATGATATGCATGGATCTGTAACCATTTTTGGGTGCCAATATTTAAGGTTTTTCCTATTGTAAAGCCTATAAAGAGGTGTGTTGTAAGGTCGTATAGGCTATTGTTCTAAGGTAATATTGTAATGCACTTTTCCAAGTTAATGCATGTGTAAGTGTAGGTTGTTGGTCATGCATATGTAAGCCAAATTAGCTACAGGGTTGTTCTTGCCTGTGCAAGAGAGTATGACATTGATTGTGTCTTAGGTGTTGACCAAGGTTAGACATGTAACCTTTTATTTTGATTGAATAAGACAACAATAGAGCAGAATGCTCAAAGGAATGTTGGTTTTCCTAGTTAAGGGTTTCCAGGGTAAAATATCGGTGTACTATGTGATTGCTTGTGTCATTTGCTTTCTTGATTAATTTCTTCTTCTCTTCTGCTAGGATTAGTGTGGAAGTGTATTTCATTTCTTGACAAGAATGAGAATATTGGTACCTTCCTAACCCTAACCAAAAATTATCTTTCAAGAGCCTTAATCAAAAACTTACTCATGGATCCCAAAGAGGTTGGATCCAATGGTGTAAAGCGAAGAGTTTTTCACTATTGGGCAAGGTTCAATTCCCATGAGGAGATAGCCTGGAACCATGGGGTRACCTTGAGGTAGTGGTAARASRTGTGGTTTCDCCTATAGATATTATATTAAAMATAATCATGACCCRTGCAAACATAATTGGATCAAATCCCCCCCTCCATGTCCTTCAATTTAAAGAACAAAGGGGTTGGATCCAATGGTGGAAAGAGAGGARTTTTTCATYATTGGGAAAKGTTMAATTCCCATGAGGGCCTATCTTGGAGCCATGGGGACACCTTGAGGTAGTGGTTGAACATGTGGTTTCACCCAGAGATATTATATTAAATGTTATCGTGACCCATGCAAACATAAGTGGATGAAATCCCACTCCCTTGTCCTTGAATTTTTTATGGGGTTGGATCCAATGGTGGAAAGAAAGGATTTTTTCACTATTGGACAAGATTCAATTTCCATGAGGGCCTAACCTAAATCCATGGGGAAACCTTGAGGTAGTGATTGAACATGTGATTGCACTTGGAGATATTATATTAAATGGTATTGTGACTTGTGCACACATAAGTGAATCAAAGACCACCTCCATGTCCTTTAATTTTTATAGATCCCTAGATGGGGTGATAGGGAGACATTATTGTTGGCATGTTTACAGGTATAGTGTAGAGTGTGCTTGTCATTGATGGCAAGATCAGAGTGTGCATCGATGGCGAAATGAGAACAACATAAGCTTGGGTGAATAAGCAAACAATAGGTAGAGATCAAAGCTCGGGAGAGACAGCATTCTGAGATGCGTAGACAAGATTTGCAGAAGGATCAAAGGTCGTGGCCTTTGACACTTAGATATTTGGGAAAGATAAATCTCAGGAGGAGGAGCGACAGTGGTCATTGGAACACCAATCCCGAATAGCTGATGTATGTTAGATCAAAGTACAGTAACCAGAGGAAGCGCAGAGAAGAAGTACATATCTGATCCGTTGGATCTAAGCACCGAGAACCAACAACCGTCGGATCTAGTATAACTGCAAAGAGGATAAGGCCGAGAGCCATCCTCCAAATCCGCGAAATGTGAAATCGCGATAAGATATGAACCATTGGATCTAGAGGACACATGGTCATAGATCAACATTTCGTTGACTTGCGAACTGGAAAATTCAAAGGTAAGAGTTGTAGGAACTCACAAAACGTGAAATCACGATAAGATCTAAATCGTTGGATCCATAGGACACATGGTGAGAGATCAGCATTTTCTTGACTCACGAACTGGAAAAGTCAAAGGTAAGAGTTGTAGGAACTTGTGAAATGCGAAGTCCCGATAAGATCTGGACCATTGGATCACAGAGGGTTGTGGGCCATTGATCTAGAGTATTTCGGATATCCGGAGTTGGAAGAGTCAGGGTTGGCTCACGTTCAAAAAACCAACATGTGAAGTCGCGATTTGATCACAGCTGTCGGATCAATTTCCAGTGGAAGGATAAGATAAGCTAGCAAAGTTGCATCGCAGAAAGATCGAGCTGTCAATCCAAGATCCTGATCAAATGAACAACATTCACTTCAGATATAGAGATGCGAGGAGTTTACACTCATGAAAGTTTGAGATTTGAAATCCCTAGAATGTGAAGTTCTGTCAACCGGGGGATATGGAGATTAGACAATGACCATTAGATCGTGGCAGACCACATAATCAAACCACGTCAGCAAGGACAGGTGGAAGACTACGTCAGCAAGGAAACATGGCACAATCAGACAATGATAAGTGTCAAGTTGATTCGGCATTTCAAGTACGTGGAAATCAAAAATCCGAGTGAAACGTGGTAGTTTCTCGGCTCATGAAAAATCATCCAGTGACGCAAGAGTTACGTCACTCCAGGATTTTTTCTTCAGGATTTATACCACCAGTACTTTCCCAAAGACCCAAAGTCTCGAAGGTCGAAGTCCCGAAGTGGAGGATAATCGTTGGATTAAAGAGGACATGCGTCAGTGGATTGTCAACTCCGGGAAAAAGAAAAGGAAGGATGAATGAGAGTTTGAGAATTGAAATCTCCGAAGTCTAGAGACACGAAGGATATCTCGACCATTGATCCAAGAGGGACACATGTTGTTGGATCGTGGACTCCAGGTGAAATTCTCTAGGAGAAAACGAGAACTTGAGAATTGAAACTCCCGGGGCCTGGATCATGAAATCAATCTCATCCGTTGGTTTGGAGGGACATGTGTCATATGATCGTTGAGACCAAGGATTGTGTGTGGAAAAAGGAAATAAGGAAGATTCGTTGATTGAAGAGGACAGATGTCAGCAGATCTTCCATTTCAAAATATATCAAGTGAGCAGCAACAGGGTTTGAGATTTGAATCTCACGGAGCCCGGATCACGGAGTAAATTTCAGTCATTGATGGAGGAAGGAGAAATTTGGTCTGCAAACTTGAGAGGACAGATCTGAACTGTCCGTTCAGGATCATTGTCAAGATTGTGAGATCAACGTTTGTGCTCCATTGTGGGGTCAGAACATGCTCGGGCCTTAATCATTCATGAGTGGGCCGCAATCGAAACCACGGTTTTGGAGAAAGGACACGTGGAGGCTCGTGGAGAATTGAGGGGAGAAAATCAGTTTGGTCTAAACCACATTTGGACACTCCCACAATCACGTGGTCACATGAAGCTCATAGCCCAAGGTCATATCATGAAAAGGATACAACGCTCACTAGATAGAAATCGGGAAGCGCCTTTTTGATTAGGCGATTGATCACCGCCGGTGGTCACATGAAGGAAGGGGATTAGAAGCCAAATATTCCATAATTTACTGGATGTAACTGATAGAGAAGATGAAGAGTCTCAATTTCCATAGAAGCTAAGGAATCTCATCATAAAGGCCACTAATGATGAACTCACGGGGAACAAAACCGCTAGAGAAGATGAAGAGTTGCCATGATGATCAGGAGATGACTCGATGTGAGAAAAGAATGTAGAACAAAGAAGTGAATTCATTATGTTTTCGAGCTATGAAGGAGCAAGGGAGAGCTATTGTGAACAACTTGTAGGGTAGAACATTGATACAGTGAAGAACATGCAGAGGTATTATGCATAAAGGATGCAAAAGGTGCATAGAGAGTATAAAAACGCAGAACAAATAATAGATGGGTGTTGTTGTTGAGAGTGATTCATGCAAGGAGAAGCATGCGGTGTGTAGGAGATAAAGCACAGAAGAAGAAAGGAACAAAAATTCATATCTGAGAGAAGAACAGAAAGCGCAGCAGATGCGAGGAGAGAGACACTAATGTGGGCAGAGCAGAGCAGTGTAGCAGAACAGTGATGAGACTGGTAAGCCATAGATAAATTTTGTATCACTGTGATAAAGTTGTAAAAAGAAAATATTTATATTTCAGGGTGGTAGGGATGTGTTAGGGAGGATTGGTGTCCTCAGAGTTTCAAGTGAGTGCTTGAACACAGGGAGTTGTAGCTTCCATTTGGTTGCAGCCAGAAAAACCAGGGTGGCAGGGTGGTGCAAGGGAGAAATATTGTTCTCTGTTATATAGGTTGGTGCATGTGTGACTGGAAGTTGGTGCTTGAACACTTAGGGATTTGGTGCTTCCTTCTAGTGGGTGCTAGAGAAACCAGGGAGTTGGTGCTTCCTTCTAGTGGGTGCTAGAGAAACTAGAGAGTTGGTGCTCTCAACAAGTTGCAGCTTGTAGAACAGAGGTGGTAGCTTCATAATGAGTTGGTTCTCATAAGAATGATAATGTACAGAAAATAAAGATTACTTATCATATCAAGAAGAAGAGGTTTTTCCCTTTATGGGTTTCCTTAGGAAATATCCGTCTCTATATATTTCACGTGTGTGATTGATGTTGAATATTCTATTTCTTACCTCCCTGCATTATTGTGATTGTCATTGAGTGATTTGTAAAGAATTTAAAATAAGCATAATTGTTTAAGCATGGTAACAACTGATTCACACCCCCCCCCTCTCAGTTGTCCAACAATTAAATATACCCTGATTGTGGCCAATGTTCACACACATAAGTGTTGATATTTGTAGCATCAGATAGATACTTCCACATAGGTCTAAGTATATAGACGTGTGGAAGTCATCCAAATCCTTCTACCTTAGTAATTTACTTTAATTAATGGAATTATTAAAGTAAAGTTCATTTATTAATTAGTTGAGTTTTATTTAATGAAATGATAAAGTTATTAGCATTAGTGAATTAAATTTTAGTCATTGATCTCAAGTGAGGTAAAGTTTAATCTCAATTGTCAATCGCTTTGGAG
>ML807802.1:29658-40163 GCA_009831015.1 Picea engelmannii
GACAATACAAGGGAAATTTCAGTAGCAAGTTATTTCTAGGGCAGATTATCAGATCTAAGGGATGGAAACAACAAGTCTGAGAATTGAAGATAGATTGGATGGAGCATCTATTAAGAACCAAATATCAAAACAACATAAAAAAAACATCATAATAAGTACTCAACGCCTTGAAAAAGATAGAATTTCAGATAATAAGTCTCTTTGAGGGGGAAACCTCCTTATACACCACATATATTTACAAATACAAGATGATTCCAAATGAAAAGGTCTCCTTGGTATATATAGGAGACTATGATGTACAATTACAACTAATGGACCCAAGTCGACATAAATAAAATAACATTACTAATGTAATATGCCCCAATTAAGGGGTAATGCTCCACTATTTAGGGCTTAACATGCCCCTCCCCTTCAGACAAGTGTTGTCCACAATGCTTGAGTAATTATGGATGCTTCTATATAAAAGACTCATCTTCCCAAGTGGAATCTTCAACAGGTAGTTTCCTCCACTTAATGAGATACTCTGAAATGGATCTATTCCTTAGCTGGCAAATTCTAGTGTCAGCGATAACTTCAGGCTCAAATATGATTTTTCCTTCCTCATCAAGTTCTATCAATATAGCTTGAACTGGGATCTTGTCACCTATAACCTTTGTTAAGCATGAAACATGGAAAACTAGGTGTACTCGTGAAGATGCAAGAAACGCCAATTTGTATGTCATAGTACCAATCTTTTGCAACACCTTATAAGGGCCATAGTAATTTGGTGATAATTTATTATCCTTATTAGCTTGCTTGAGGGACATATGTTTGTATGGTTGTATTCTTAAAAATACCCAATCCCCTACTTCAAAACTTATTTCACTACGATGTTGATATGCTTGTTGTTTCATGCGATTATGTGCCATGATCAGGTTGTCCTTTAAGAGTTGGAGAACTTATTGTTGATGATCGATGTGATCTTCCACTGCTTGAACCTTATATTTTTATTTTAGAGAAGAAGTGATGGAAGGTTTGTGGTATCCATAGAGTGCCATAGATGGTGTCATTTTTGTTGCAGTATGAAAGGAAGTTTTATACCACCATTCTGTCAATGGTAACCATTTGAACCATTGTGTTTGTTTATTATAGACAAATCAACGAAGGTATCCTTCTAGACATGTGTTCACTATCTCAGTTTTCCCATAAGATTGAGGATGATAGGATGAGATATGAGCCAATTGAGTACCCAAACAAGAAAATAATTATGTCCAAAAATGTCCAGTGAAGATGGGATCTCTATCACTTACAATAATCTTTGGGCTTCCATGTAGCTTTTGAATTGTCTCCATGAATGCGGTGGCAACTGTACTATCTTTAAAAGGATGAGAGAGAGCACCAAAGTGTGCATACACAACCATTCTATCAACAATCACCATGATGACACTCTTTCCTTCAAAATTTGGTAAACATGTGATGAAATCCATCGAAACCTCCTACCAACGCTGACTTGGGATGACTAATGGTTGTAAAAGACCCAGGGTCTTAATTCTTTCCACCTTATTTTGTTGGAAAACCAAAAATTCTGCCACAAACCTTTGAACATTAGTTTTAAGGCCATCCCAAAAAAATTCCTTCTTGACCCTATGGTAGGTTTTCAAAAATCCTAAGTGCTCTCTTACCGGAGAGGTGTGCAATTCCAATAGTACCTTTTGTTTGAGTTGGGAATTATTACATAAATATAAGCGATCTTTGTACCATATTGAATCATTTTTCCATGTAAATGTATCTGATGCACTAGAATCCTGATGCAACCTTTGAATGAGAGTCCAAACATTTTCGTCATTTTTCCATTCATCCCTCACTTCTATTATCCAATTGGGTTGGATGATTGAGATAACACATAGAAAGGCCTCAACATCTTCATCCTTTCTTGAGAGTGAATTTGCCACAACATTTTTCTTCCCTTTTTTACAGATGATTTCAAAATCATAACCCAACATCTTGGTCACCCATTTTTGGTGTTCTTCTAAAGATAGTCTTTGTTCCAAGAAGTATTTAAGACCATCATGTTCTGTTTTGACCTTGAAGTGCCTACCTATTAGGTAAGGGCATCATTTCTTCAATGCATGTAATATTGAGATCATTTCCTTCTCATAAATGGGTTTGTGTAATTCATTTCCCTTGAGTAGTCGACTTTCAAAAGAAAGGGGCCTTCCTTATTTCATTAGAACAACACCAATGCCATTTCCTGAGGCATCACATTCCACAATAAATGTTTTTATGAAGTATGGTGTGGTCAAGACAGGAGCTTTTCACATCGCCTCTTTAAGTTGTTAAAAATATTGAGTTGCCTTTGGAGTCCATGAAAATGCATCCTTCTTATTTAATGTCGTTAAAGTTGATGCTATTCTTCCATAGTTCTGAACAAACTTGCAGTAGTAACCTGTCAAACCCAAAAATCCTCTAAGATTCTTCAATGTTTTGGGAATCGGCCAGTCCATCATGGCCTTAATCTTGTTAGGGTTTACCTTGACACCTTCATGAGATACAATATGACCCAAATAATCTACCTCATTCACCCCAAAGAAACATTTGGATGGTTTGGAATATAGTTGTTGCTCCTTTAGTAGTTGTAGCACCTTATCAACATGTTGCACATGATCCTCCCAAGACTTGCTATAGATTAGTATATCATCAAAAAATACTAACACAAATTTTCGAAGGAAGGGCTTGAAAATGGAATTCATCAACCCTTGGAATGTGGAAGGTGCATTCATAAGGCCAAAAGGCATGACCAAAAAATCATAATGGCCTTCGTCAGTTCAGAATGTTATTTTTGGGATATCTACTTCCTTCATTCTAATCTGATGATACCCTAAATGAAGATCCAACTTTGTGAAATATATTTCTCCATGTAGTTCATCTAACAATTCATCAATGACAGGAATGGGAAAATTATCTTTAATAGTGATCTTATTGATCTCTCTATAATCTGGACACATACGCCATGAGCCCTCTTTCTTGAGTACCATTACCACCGGTGCAGAGTAAGAACTTTGGATAGGTATAATAATGCCAACCTATAACATTTATTCAACCATATGCTCAATTTCACTCTTTTGGGCATAAGGGTATCTATAAGTCCTGATGTTAGGACGAACACTCCTAGGAATTAGGTGAATAGCATGATCATGATTTCGAGTGGGTGGAAGACCTTTGGGAATATCTTCAAATACTTTGGAATCCTTATCAATGATCCCTTGGAGATCTAGGATAATAGATATCTTAGTTGTTTAAACATATAGTGAGCATAGTTGTACAATTACACCTTGATGCCCCTTTTTCAATAATTTTTTCATGCCATTAGAGCTTATCACCTTACTAGGTTTCCCTGTGATACCCCTTAACTCAATTTGTTTTCCTTCCAAGGAAAATTTCATGAAAAGTTCTTGAAAATTAAAGGCCATTGTTCCTAATGATTGTAACCATTAGACTCCTAGTACGACATCAACACCACCCATGGGTATAGAAATCATTGGACTATTCATTACATATTCCCCCATAGTAATATTGATCTTATTGAATTTTCCTGAGAAATTGATAGTTCCTCCATCTCCAATCATTACTTGAAACTTTGGCGCTGGATATATAAAGAAATTGAGAGCTTTGGCTAATTTATAGGGAATGAAATTATGAGTACTACCAGAATCAATTAGGACTATAACCTTTTTCTTTTTTATATATCCTTCGATCTTGAGGGTTTGAGGAGTGTTAATTCCAACCAATGCATGACATGATATCATGGGAGTCAACTCTTCAGAAGAAATCTCTTCTACGTTTTCATCTTGAGATTGTTCTTGTTCTTGTTCTTGTTCTTCTTCCTCTTCACAATCTATGTAGAATAATTTCTTCTCACCACATTTATGTCCCTTACTATACTTGTTGTCACAATTAAAGCATAAACCTTTTTCTTTTCTTTCCTCCAATTGTTGAGGTGTCTACCTTGTAGGTTGAGGTGTTTTAGAAGAAGGAACATTATTCTCTCGATAGATGTTAGGAGTGGTCCTTCTAGTAGCCATAGCCATATTTTTGCTTTCAACATTTCTCGTCACCCTGAATGCATTCTCCAATGATTTTGGTTCCCAAAGGTGAACCTCATGTTGAATGCTATCCTTTAAAGTTCCTATGAATACATCAATCAGGTTCTCATATAGAATATGCGTTACCTTTATATTCAATCTTTGGAAGTTCTCAATGTGCTCTGCAACTGAACCCTTTTTCTTGAGATTTATCAATTGGCTAAAGAAGGTATTGCTCTTTGCAACCTCATAGTGTGCTATCATTTATTCCGTGAAAATTGTCCAAGTGACAAGTGATTTGTGAGAACAAAGCCATCGATACCACACAAAATTGATTGGGTTCTAAATATAAATAAGTAATTCGTACCTTTTTTGTATGTGGCACATTATGTAGATACAAGAATTGCTCCATTTGAAGTATCCATGTGATTGGACCCTTGCCATCAAACTTCCTCATATCGATCTTAGGAAAGTGGTTGGTCTTGAACCCAAAGTTGGATTTTCTCCATTCTTGATTCATCTTCCTTGTGTCCTCATCATGAATTTCATGGGATACATTTTCACTTTCATGTGTCCTCTCTATTAGGAAAATTTTCAATCCTTCCATGATCTCCCTTTTTAAACCATCAATCTTAGTATTTATTGCCTCCAACTTATCTTCAGTTGAATACATCATCCCTTGTAGTTCATCTTTTGTTATTGTCTTCTTTTGTAAGTCATTTATGTCCTCGTGCATTTCTCCACCTTAATCAAGAGTCCAAGTCGGACTATTTGGAGGCTTAATTGGTGTATAAGTTCCCTTTTTTGGTGGCATGTTGGCCAAGTATCACTTTTAAACCTCGATTTTGAGGTGGTTCTTCTAGACGATATTTCTTCTGTTGTATCTTAGAAATTTTGACCCTTCTGGGTCTGAAAATTTCTTTTACTAGTTCTTTGATATGTCTTCTCTACAATTCCATAGTTCTGATCAAAATTGGATGTTCCAAGTGGAATTTATGGTAAATTCCCCACACCTTGCTGATTTTTGTCCCTTTCAGGAGAGCATAATTGTAAAGTGTTCCAAGATCACAATATATGATATTTGATTCTGAAAATTGTGCCAGAAATACTACAGACTATCCACTATCTAATTCAACTAGTCTCACTTAATTTGGATACTCATTGAATAAGAAATCATTGTTTTACCCGAAAGACCTGTTTGAGACTAGTTAATATGACTAGTCAGATACCCTATCTTGCATAGGGTGTATATACAAAAGTAGGATGACGCAGAAGMTGACATTTTTATCACAACTACCTTGATAATTTCTATGAATATCCTCCCGATTTCARGGTCTGAAATGTTATATAAAAAWWGTTATAGCAAAAATTCCATGATGACTAAATTCARKATGATTCYATAACYCTATCTTACACAGGCTATATATCCGAAATTATAAGGCCTTAGGAGATGAAATTTTAACCCCAAGTACCTTGATCCGTYTGATAATTATGCTCCAATGGGTTCCTTTTRAAACTYCRTATAAAAAAARTTATAGAGAAAATTTCAAGGTATCTCAAATGCAGCAGYGAAACCCCAAGACCTTGAGMTTTKATACCAAATGTTAAGAACCAAATATCAAAATAGCATAAAAAAACCTCAGAATAAGTACTCAACGCCTTGAAAAAGATATAATTTCMRATARTAAGCCTCTTYGAGGGGGAAACCTCCYTATACACCACATAAATTTCCAAATACAAGATGATTCCAAATGAAAAAGGTCTCCTTGGTATATATAGGAGACTAGGATGTACAATTACAACTAATGGACMCAAGCCAACATAAATAAAATAAAATTAATAATGTAATATGCCCCAATTAAGGCRTAATGTGCCACTATTTAGGGCTTAACAACATCCAACTTCCTATATTGGAAAGAAAGAGTCACTTTTCTTTTGAAGAAAAATTAATTTTGGGAGATTGTGGAAATAGTAGTTCCTCCACTAACAGATCCATGAGATTTGGAAATTCACCAGAAGAAAGAGATCAAAGCTCAATGGGTAATATTGGATGTAATTAAGGATCATTTGATTCCTCACTTATCCAAGAAGAGGAAGAACAAAGAGATGTTCGATTCCATTGTAGGATTATTCTAGAGCGATAACATGAATAGAAAGATGGTCTTAAGGAATAAACTTAGATCTGTGTAGATGTCTATATATGACAATGTTACCAGCTACTTCATGAGGATCACTTGGGTATGTGATCAAATTGAAGCTATTGAGGAGAAATTGGATGACGTAGAGCTCGTAAATGTGGCATTTAATGGTTTTCCTAACTCATGGGAACCATTTGTCAAGGGAGTCTGAGCTCGAGAAAAACTTACAGATTGGCAAGGGATTTAGGATGATTGTATCTAGGAAGAGACTCGGGAGGATTCTAAATTCAACAAGAAAGGAAGTAGTGGTGAGAACATGGCCCTTGTCAGTAATGCAAGGAAGGGAAAAAGAAAGGGTTCCAACAAGAAGGGTAATAGTGATGGAGGAACATCACAATCAAGGAAGAAGAAGGAATTGAGTAAAATTAAGTGCTTCACATGCCACAAGAGTGGTCATTATGCATCTTAGTGTTCAGAGACGAAGAAAGGAAGAGAAAATATGCAGAAAACAACATCAACAGAGACACAAATTAAAGAGTTTTCAACAAAGTTTGAGAGGGATTTCTCACTAGTTTCTTTCCTTTCCACCAGTGCAGTCACCAGGAGTGCATGGTACTTCGAAAATGGTGCATCATGTCACATGACAGGGGCATGAGATCTATTCAAAATTCTGATGAAGAAATACTTATGGATCCATCTAGAGCTTGGTGATGATTCCAAGTATGTATTGAAGGGAGAAAGAACAATATTGTTCCAGCTTGAGTTAGGTGGTTTGTTGGAGACCTGGGATGTGCTTTATGTACCAAGATTGAAGAAGAATATGCTCTCAATATTAGTCATGGAGGACATGGGTTTTGTCTTTATATTTCATAAAGGGAAAGTACTCATATGTCCAGAGGGAGTTATCCCTAACACAACAATGATCATTGGGGTTAGAGAGGGGAATTTATATAGGTCGCAAGGTAAGCCCATGCAAGATTTGGTACTTGACAGTGACAACCTATGTGAGCTATGGCATAGGAGGATAGGACACCTGCACTACAAATTATTTTAAATTCCGAGGGATATTTTCACAGGTCTTCCAGAGTTCAATGTTGAGTAGTAGGGCATGTGCAGAGGGTGTGCAATTGACAAGAATTCCAAGGCTGCTTTTCCAAGCAACGAGAGTAGGTCAAAGGGGATATTGGATCTTATTCATTCAGATGTGTGTGGACCAATGTTAGTAGCATCATTACAAGGAGCATCATAGTTTGTGACATTCATTGATGAATTTTCCAGGAAAACCCAGATCTTCTTTATGAAGACCAATGATGAGCTATTCAGTTGGATCCAGGAGTTTAAGGCTCAGGTGGAGAACCAGAAAAGGAGGAGTATCAAGGTATTAAGGTCAGATAATAGGGAAGATTACACCTCCAATGACTTCAAGTATTTCTGCAAGGAGGAAGGGATCAATAGGGGGTTGGCAATATCATACAACCCTTAATAAAATGGGGTTGTGAAGAGAAATAACAAGTCCATCATCGATTCTTCCAAGGCTATGATACATGACTAGGATCTACCTATGTTTCTTTAGGAAGAGGCATGTAACACAATAGTATATGTGTAGAATAGGAGTCCTCGTAGGATATTGGGGGACAATACTATGGAGGAGGCATTTACAAGAGTGAAGCCAAAGATGGGACACTTCAAAATCTTTGGTAGTCCAGTATAATCCATGTGCCTATGGAGAATAGGACAAAGATGGAGCCTTCAGGAAAAAAGGGCTTATTTTTTGGGTACAACGAGACCTCAAAGGCTTATAGGATATTCATACCAGCATAGATTAAGATAATTGTGAGCAGAAACATTAAGTTTGAGGAGAAATTGGAATATAGGAAGTATCAGCAGTTATCACCAGTGGCAAAGAATGAGTAGAAGGAGGCTACAAAGGATGAGAAACACTCAACACCTTCTAGTTTAGGGAGTCGAAATTCAGGTGGGGAGGAGGAGTTATCCCCTTCCATTTCTTTCAAGAGACCCATGTGGCTATTACATACATTGAGGGATTCTATTCAAGATCCTAGGAGTTCATTCAAGGAGAGTAAACCTCCGAGGAGGTTTCCCAACTATATGGCTCTTATGAGTAGCATCATTGATGCTAATCCTTCCAATTTTGAAGAAGTGGCAGATCAGTAAGTTTGGAAGGACACTATGGTGGAGGAGTATGCCTCTATCATGAAGAATGATGTGTGGGATGTAGTGTCGAGACTGAAGGGGAAGTCGATGGTGAGTTCTAGGTGTCTCTTCAAGATCAAACATGTTGCAGATGGAAGCATCGAGAATTTCAAGGCGATGTTTGCGGCGAGAGGGTTATCTTAGAGAGGGGGAGTGGAATACAAGGATATATCTTCTCCATTCACCAGGTATGCTTCCATTAGAGATGTTATATTTATTTCCTCATTTATGGGTTGGAGGATTCACCAGATGGATGTGAAGATATTTTTCCTCAATGGGATCATTGAGGAAGAAGTATATATAGAGAAACCTTGGGGATTTGAGGTACATGGGAGAGAGTCTCATGTGTGCAATATTAA
This sequence comes from Picea engelmannii, assembly GCA_009831015.1. NCBI lineage: Eukaryota > Viridiplantae > Streptophyta > Pinopsida > Pinales > Pinaceae > Picea > Picea engelmannii. The sequence continues at coordinate 38,431 of ML807802.1, forward strand.
GAAATCCTTGTTTCGAATAAAAAATGCACTCAAGGAATGGTATTCCATGATTGACATATACTTGTTGAGTATGGGATTCACCAAGAGTGAGGTAGATCCTAACTTGTACTTCATACTTGTTGGGTTTGATCCACTCATTTTGGTGTTGCAAGTAGATGATTTATTTCTCACAGGTGCAGAGGAGATTATAGTAGGGTGCAAGGAAGATTTGGATATAGATTTTGAGATAAAGGACATTAGCTTCATGCATTATTTCTTTGGGTTAGAGGTATGACATATATCGAGAGAGATATTCCTTGGTCAAGGGAAGTACACATTATAGATCTTCAGTATATTTAGGATGGAGGATTGTAGATCGATGGATACACTTATGGTTACCAACCTAAAGAAGGTTGTCACTTCAGATTCATAATTGGTGGATCCAAAGATATACAGACAACTAATAGGTTCCTTGATCTATTTTATCAACACCGAGATAGATATATGTTTTTCTTTGAACACCTTAAGCTAGTTCATGGTGGAGTTGAGGCATGTGCATTGGATAGTAGAAAAGCATGTGCTCAGGTACTTGAGAGGTAGAGTGGAGTATGGGTTGAGGTATCTTGGAGGTGATGGAGTGAATCTGTAGGGATATTTAGACTCAGATTTGGCAGGGAGTGCACTAGATAGGAAAAGCACCTCATGGTGTTGCTTCAGCTTGGGATCGATAGTGATATCATGGTTCAACACGAAGAAGACTTTTGTAGCACTCAAATCAATAAAGGTAGAGTATATGGAAGTGAGTATGTCTAGTTGTGAATCCATTTGGCTTCTCAAATTGCTTACAAGATTATTTGATTAGGATTTGGAGCCCATGGTGATATACTATGATAATCATAGATGTATCAAACTCTTTGAGAATCCAATATTCCATGACAGGTCCAAGCATATAGAGATAAGGTATCACTTAATTTGATACATGACCCAAAGCGGAGCAATTAAGCTTCAATATGTTTCCACAGATGAGTAGGTTGTAGACATTCTAATCAAACCCTTGGTTAAAAGGAAGTTTGTATTTTTTAGGGACAAAGATGGAGTGGTTCAGAATATTGTCCTCGCTAAGAGGAAGTGTTGATGTTTGTAGCATTGGAAATGTACTTCCACATAGGTCTAAGTTTTTAGACGTGTGGAAGTCGTCCAAATCCCTCTACCTTAGTAATTTAATTAAACTAAAGGAATTATTAAAGTAAAGTGATTTTATTAATTAGTTGAGTTTTATTTAATGAAGTGTTAAATTTATTCGCATTAGTGAATTAAATATTAGCCATCGATCTCAAGTGAGGTGAGATTTAATCTCAACCGTCAATCACTTTGGAGATTAGGGTTAGGTCATAACTCAATATTATAAAATTATGGCAAGGGTAAAGGAGGAGACATCTTTTCATATATAGAGAGAGAGAAAAGAAGGACTTTTTCTCAAGGGTTGGATCATGAAGGACTCTGATTCAAGGAGATCTCAGATAGGTGGAGAAGGACTTTCATCTAGAGATCAGTACAGTTTGGGGAGAAGATAGGACGGGGGAAACCACAACGAGATATGACAAATTTTGTAGCCACAACAATAATATAGAGTTGTACACAGTTCACAGTGAGGACATATGAATATGTACATGGGTAGCAGTATAGGAAATAATGTATGTGCATGAGTTATAGTGAGTACATGTGTGTACATGTCTGAAAATTGAAAGTACAAG
>ML807802.1:90800-103579 GCA_009831015.1 Picea engelmannii
ACAGAAAGCATACTTAAAACCATTACCAATTTGACCACGCTGACCCACTTAGGTCTTTACCAAATTGGAGTCACCAACATACCTAAAGACATTGCCAAACTAAGTAAGTTGACGTACTTGGATCTGTCTGAAAATAAACTCACGGACATTCCAGATATTGCTAATTTGACCAAGTTGACGTACTTGCGTCTATCTGGAAATAAACTCACTAACATTCCAGATATTGCTAAGTTGACCGACTTGACCGACTTAGATCTTAGTGGAAATAGGATCACTAACATTCCTGATTATATCACAAATTTGAGTCAATTGAGATCGTTATGGTTTCATGATAATATGCTCACTGGTACTATACCTAAAACCATTACCAATCTCCATTGGTATCTCCACGGGTACAAGTTGGTACCTGGTACCGACATCCTGTTCCAAAAATAGAAGTGGTACCTAACCCAAGCGACATTAGTTCCAATATCAATTTAAAGCATTAAAGTGCATAAAAATAGCTTGAAATGCAAAGATACCTTAAGTAACCCCATTGAATGGTAGGGAGATGTCAATGATGTCAAAACAAGGCCAAAAGGGTGGTACTGGTATATAAATGGAGTTCTATGGAATATAATATAGGCAAAAAAACATGATCAAAACCGGAGACCAACAAATTTCAAGGCAATTTCAAAATTTATGTTGGCGCTTGTTTAGATGTCCCTTGCTTCCACGTTGGCTCGCTTGATGTTGGCGATGCTCCTACATCATACTCCCTCACTTGAAATTTTTCATGGGCTCATGTCCATGAGCTTGTGCATGGTTTGTCCATGCCTCTGGATCTCCGCTTCACTCTCCCAGCTGGCATCTTCAACTAGATGATTTTTCCACTTGACCAGATACTCAAAGTATTCTTTCCTTCTGGTCCTCTTGCTCACTCTTTTATCCAATATGCACTCCATCTATGGCTTATCTGCCACTGGCATCTGCTTTGTCCAATGGACCACTGGCTGCTCATTTCTTGTCCTTGCTTCCTCAGCCTTATATGGGTAAAAATCAGAGATATTGAATATCAGAGAAATTCCAATCCCATCGGGTAATTCAATCTCGTAAGCATTTGTCACAAATTTTCTTAAAACCCTACATGGCCCGATTTTCTTCATCTTCATCTTATTATATGTTCCTCTCGGGAACCTTTCTTTCCTCAAATGTGCCAGAATCAAGTCACCAACCTCAAACTGAAGTTGTCTCTTGTGTTAATCGGCTCTACGCTTGTATTCCTGGCTTGAATTTTGCAATCGCTCCTTCACCTGGCTGTGAAGTTCTTTCATCGCCTCTGCGAATTCTTCTACACTAGCGCTCCTAGTTGCAGTCTTTTATGAATCCCTCAGCTCAGAAATTCCCCTCGGCTACATGCCATGGACAACCTGAAATGGACTCTGCCCTGTGCTCCTGTTGATTGAGTCATTATAAGCAAACTCCGCCTGTGGTAATATGTTGTCCCACTAGCTGTGGTGTTCTGTCACCAAGCTTCTCAGCAAGTCTCCCAGACTTCTGTTCACCACTTTTGTCTGTCCATCCGTCTGAGGATGATAAGTTGAACTAAATGACAAGTTAGTTCTCAGCTTCTTCCATAAGGTCCTCCAAAAATGCCCTATGAATTTGGTGTCTCGGTATGAAACTATACTTCTTGGCAAGCCATGAAGTAGAATGACCTCTTTGAAGAACAGTTTCGCAATGTGAGTTGTGTCACTGGTCTTTTGACATGGAATGAAGTGTGCCATATTGGAAAATCTATCCACTACCACAAAGACCGAATCACAACCTCTTTGTGTTCTTGGCAACCCCAATACGAAATCCATGCTAATCGCATCCCACGGCCTTTCAGGTATGGGCAATGGTTGATAGAACCCCACATTATGTCTTCTTCCCTTTGAATGCTGGCAAATTCTGCATCTGTCCACGAATCTCTTGACGTCTGCTCGCATTCCCGAAAAAAAATATGACTCATTCAGATTTGCGAACGTCTTGTCATGACCAAAATGCCCTACCAATACTCCACTATGTTTCTCCTTTAGCGATTCTCCCTCATGAAGAATTTTGGAATACACAGTTGATTACCTTTAAACAGTAATCCTTCCTAGATCATGTATTCTACCCATTAGCTTTTGTCTCTAAGAATTGGATTCTCAGTTGCTTCATACGCATCTTTAAAATATGGATCATCAGCGTACATGTTTCTGAGATCATCAAAACCCAATGTTTTGACTTTGAATTCATGCAACAACAAACACTTCCTTCTCAAAGCATCATCCACTTTGTTAGCAGTACCAGAAATATGTTTTATCACAAAAGTGAAATTCTGCATATACTCAATCCATTTGACATGTTTCTGATTCAACTTTTTCTGTTGAGTCACAAACTGCAATGCATGATTGTCACTGTACAAGATAAACTCTTTCGGGATCAAGTAATGCCTCCATTTCTTCAATGCTTGGATGATAGCATAAAACTCCTTATCATAAGTGGAGTACTTCACTTTCGCCTCATTCAGCTTCTCTCTAAAATATGCTATCGGCATGTCTTCCTGACTCAAGACTGCCCCGATTGCAAATCCGCTTGCATCGCATTTCACTTGAAATGTCTTCTAGAAATCCGGCAACACCAAAACTGGTTGCTCCGTGATCTTCCTTTTCAACAGGTTAAAACTCTTCTCAGCCTTTGTTGTCCAGTGAAAAGACTTGTGTCTTTTCCTCACTGTATCCATCATCGTTGTGCTAATTCCACTGAAATTCCTAATGAATTTTCGGTAGAAACTAGCCAATCCATGAAAACTTCTTACCTCAAAAACATTCTTCGGTGATGGCCAATTCTTGATTACCTCCACCTTATCTGGACCCATCCTCAACTCATTTTCTGAAATAACAAACCCCAAGTAAATGAGCTCTGTCTTCATGAATGAGGACTTCTTCATGTCTATCAACAACTTCTCCTACTGCAATTTCTGCATCACTGTAGCCAAATGTTTCAGATGCTTCGCCACTGTTTTACTGAAAACCAGTATGTCATCCAAATACACAATGACAATTTTTCCAATGAACTCCCTCAGGACTTCATTCATCAACCTCATGAAGGTACTCGGCGCATTTGTTAAGCCAAATGGCATAACAAGCCATTCATACAACCCTTCATTGGTTTTGAATGTTGTCTTGCATTCGTCACCTTTTCTCATGTGGATTTGGTGATAATCGCTTTTCAAATCAATATTTGAAAAATATTTTTCTCCACTCAAGAAATCCATCAGATCATCCATCCTCGACAATGGAAATATGTACCTAATTGTTATCTTGTTGATCGCCCTCGAGTCAATACACATCCTCCAGCCTCCGTCTTTCTTCGGACTGAGTACTATTGGAACAGCACATGGACTCAAGCTTTCCCTGACCAAACCTTTGTCCAATAAATCCTGGACTTGCTTTTTAACCTCCTCATTCTCTTGCGATGTCAATATGTATGCAGCTTTGTTTGGAAAACTGGCTCCTGGTATGAGATCAATATGATGACTCACACTTCTTATCAGTGGCAACGAATGAGGTAATTCGTCCACTACTATGTCAGCGAACTCTTCCAGCAGTTCCTGAACTTCTTCTGGTAAATCATCCACCCTTGTGCTAGTCAGAACAATCTTCGGCTTTCTGACCACTATGAACTATGGATCCTCCTTCTTTTTAACCTATGTAAGAAGTTCCTTCCCACTCATGAGAAGTACAGTGTTGCTTACTTCCATCTTCACCTCCTTATCGTTAATTGGGAGCAACATGTGTGTCCTCCCATTCTTCTCTAGGGTGTATGTGTTCATTCTCTCATCATGAATCACATTCATGTCATATTGCCATGGTCTAACCAGCAATAGATGACAAACATCCATAGGAATGACATCACATAATATCTTATCATTATATCCTCCTATCTTAAATTCAACTAAACATTGTTTAGTGACAGTTACCTGGTGTCCTTTCTGTAGCCACGAAACTCTGTATGGGCTTGGATGATCAATCGTCTCTAGCTCCAGCTTCTCTACCATCTCTGTAGATATGAGATTATCTGTGCTACCACTGTCTACAATGACCTTGCATACCATGTCCTTGGTCTTGAAAGCAGTCCTGAAAAGTCTGGTCCTTTGGACTGAACTCTCCACCTCCTTCTCAGGTGTCAAAAGGACTTTTCGCATCATCAGTGATCTTCCGCCTTCAGCATATTCTATCTCAGCATCCCGCCTCTGTGCCTCGGCGATGTGAGCTTCTCCAGTTTCCTTATTTTTATCTGGACACTCGTAAGACTTATGCCCATTCTTTCCACATGTGAAGCATGTAATTACTCCACCTCTTCCTCTTCCTATACCTCTAGTACAAGGAAAACTGTTATTGTCAGCATAATCTCCTCTCTGCTCAGTATGTTGCTCTCGTTGTGAGGTTCCACCTCTCTCAGTTCGAGTCTAAGGTTTCTTCCAGTCCTCTTTGGGCTTTTGGTATTTGTCCTGGGCAACCGACTTGCCTCTGGGATGACTTCTGCCTCGGCCTCTCTGACTCTTCTTTCGGCTCAACTTCTCTTCAGATTTCAAAGCCATCTCATAAGCATCTTCCACCGTTTGGATGGTTACCATGCTCATCTCATCCTGGATATCATATCTCAGGCCATTCATATATCTGGAAACTTTTTCATCATTGCTCTCCCAATGACCTGCCCTGATGTTCAGTTTGTAGAATTCCTCAGTGTATTCTTTCACTTTCATCAGTTTCTGTCTCAGGTTCTGCATTCTCCTGAACATAGTGATTTGATAATCCTTGGGGATGAATTTCGCCTTCATCTTCGCGATCATTCTATCCCAGCTTTTGATCTTCTGCTTGCCCTTGCAGCGTCTGTCAGCTTGTAGTTCATCCCACCACAATGTTGCATGTCCTTTTAATCTAGTGACAGCATGCTTGACTTTCTTATCTTCCTCGACATCTTCATAGTCGAAGTATGTGTCTAGAGCTCTAATCCAGTCTAGAAGCTCCTCTGCATCCAAGTTTCCCTCGTAAAATGGAATGTCCATCTTCGCTCTTGCACCCATCCTAGTAATAGCTCTAATCAAATGCTCATTTGATGCATCTTCAGCTGCAACTTCTTCTTCACGTTCAGCCTCAACTTCACTCTCGAAATCACTGAGATCCCCCACACTGACTGTGCGTCTTTGTGTTGTCTCCATGTCTTCGAGTCTGGCTCGTAGATCATGCATTTTCCTCTCCATAACTGGATCTGTCATCTGCCTGCCTCTTCTTCTCGGCATTTCCCTATCCTCTGGTGGATCGGGTGTCTGCATGTCCCTTCTCCTTGGTGGCATGGTGAATTCTTCTTCTCTGCTACAGAAATCAAAGAACCTTTTTGTGCTCTAATACCAGACTGATGTCGACGTACTCTACTCCTCAACCTGCAGGTCGAAAAGTCCACGTCAACACATGATCTTTCCTTCTTCCATGGCCCGAAGAACTCCAAAAGGTTCTTCTATTTCCCTATCGGGAAATCTACACCCACAACAATCCTCGTGGGATCCCCCTCTTTACAAATCGGGAGATCAGACTTCGCGACTTCGTGAGGTCGGTGGTCGAGCGTTGGTCTCTCGAATCCCCGAAACCCGACAATAGTCAACGCTGACCTTTCCCTCTCCTATCGGGATTTCCCCTATCACAATTTTGGCACTCGCGATGTCAAAACAACTTGTCTTACCGAATCCCGAACCCTAATTCGCCGAAACCCCGATGCACGCGCGAGTTCTGACTTTTCAACGATCCTTCACTCCATTGTCATTTCGGAGTTCACAATATCGCGAATCCTAATGCATATATTTCGGGACTTCACTCCACGAATCTCCAAAATGGCATGCCACTTGTCCACTCGCCGACTCTGCTGTGGCCCCACACAAATCTTCTGGTTGTCGGGATATCGTGTTTTGTAATTTCACGATTTCCATTGCAATGTTCATGGGACTTCAACCCACGAAACCCTGATACATGATTCCACGTGTAAATCCGATGGTCCTTGTGACTCAATATATGGTCCTGCCCTTCCTGAGCTTTGAACCTTTCAATGCCTTCATTGTATCTTCCCTGCTCCTCTGTGAGATCTAACGACTCACGGAATGTCGCGAATCCTCCTTAGAGAACTTCGACCGTCTGTCTTTGCTTGGCGATTTCTGCGAATGACCAAGTGTTCCTCCGCGGAACTCGTCCACCTGCACACAAACTTGCGACACCTTCCTGAACACTCCACAGCACAAGCTTCCTATGCTTTTGTTCAACAATTTTGAAGCCTTATCCTTCCTGAGCTTTCCAACTCTGAATCTTTTAGAAAACCTCTTGCTCGCACTCCTTGCGGCGACCTTCACATTCCTGAGTGTTGAACCCTTTGACTCTGCGCACACCTGCAGCAGCAGTCTCTCAACTCTTTGCTCAGATTCGCAACTCTGAGGCTTAGCTTGGCCTGTGCACTCCTTGCACGGCTCCTGTGCCTGTTCTGCACTTCTTCTTGAATGAGAACAAAAGCTAAACTACCTGAGCCCTTTGTCAACGCACTCCTTGTAGACAATTCGACTGCACTCCTTGCAGGAACTCTCGGCTCAAATAGAGAAACAATTGAAACTCATTCCTTCTTCCTTTTAGACTTCAACTCCAACATGAAATCATATACACAGCATATAAAGCAAATGTATAACATGAAGCAAACATTCATGAGCATATCATTCAGCATCAATATACAGAGAACAAACACAAAACCATGAATTTGAATCAATCTCTTCTATTAATCCAAATATCAGTACATGGGTGTTATTACATAGCTCTCTGCATGCTCCTTTCTCCAATCTTCCATTCAATAATGCTACAAATGCACAATGAGGGTGTCTATATCCCGTTTCCCTCTTGAGCTCTAAAACTGTCTAATCTACACATTTAATTCTACCTACTTGCATTAACTACTTTAAATGCCTTCTACCTACTAAGGACGAGAGCAAATCGCTCAAAGTCCATTTATATTTACAAGTGCGCCTCTTCTTAATGGCTTCATTTAAGATTGCGCAACAATTTCAAGGCAATTTTAAAATTTATGTTGGCACTTGTCCAGTTGTCCCTTGCTTCCGCGCTGGCTCACTTGATGTTGGCAATGCTCCTGCATCATCATTCAAGGAGAGCAGGTCTCCAAGGAGGTTTCCCAACTATATGGCTCTTATAAGTAGCATCATTGATGCTAATCCTTCCAATTTTGAGGAAGTGGAAGATCAGTAAGTTTGGAAGGACACCATGGTGGAGGAGTATGCCTCTATCACGAAGAATGATGTGTGGGATGCAGTGTTGAGATTGAAGGGGAAATCGGTGGTGAGTTCTAGGTGGCTCTTCAAGATCAAACATGTTGCAGATGGAAGCATCGAGAATTTCAAGGCGATGTTTGTGGCGAGAGGGTTATCTTAGAGAGGGGGAGTGGAATACAAGGATATATCTTCTCCATTCACCAGGTATGCTTCCATTAGAGATGTTATATTTATTTCCTCATTTATGGGTTGGAGGATTCACCAGATGGACGTGAAGATAGATTTCCTCAATGGGATCATTGAGGAAGAAGTATATATAGAGAAACCTTGGGGATTTGAGGTACATGGGAGAGAGTCTCATGTGCGCAAGCTTAAGAAATCCTTGTTCAGAATAAAAAAGGCACTCAGGGAATGGTATTCCATGATTGACAGATACTTGTTGAGTATGGGATTCACCAAGAGTGAGGTGGATCCTAACTTGTACTTCATACTTGTTGGGTTTGATCCACTCATCTTGGTGTTGCAAGTGGATGATTTATTTCTCACGGGTGCAGAGGAGATTATAGTAGGGTGCAAGGAAGATTTGGATATAGAGTTTGAGATAAAGGACATTGTCTTGATGCATTATTTCTTGGGTTAGAGGTATGACAGATATCGGGAGAGATATTCCTTGGTCAAGGGAAGTACACAGTGTAGATCTTGAGTAGATTCAGGATGGAGGATTGTAGATCAAAGGATACACTTATGGTTACTAAACTGAAGAAGGTTGTCACTTCAGATTCATAGTTGGTGGATCCAATGATATATAGACAACTAATAGGTTCCTTGATCTATTTTATCAACACCGGGCCAGATATATGTTTTTCTTTGAACACCTTAAGCCAGCTCATGGTGGAGCTGAGGCATGTTCATTGGATAGTAGCGAAGCATGTGCTCAGGTACTTGAGAGGTAGAGTGGAGTATGGGTTGAGGTATCTTGGAGGTGATGGAGTGAATCTGCAGGGATATTTAGACTCAGATTGGGCAGGGAGTGCACTAGATAGGAAGAGCACCTCATGGTGTTTCTTCAGCTTGGGATCGACAGTGATATCATTGTTCAACACGAAGAAGACTTTTGTAGCACTCAAATCAATAGAGGTAGAGTATATGGAAGTGAGTATGTCTAGTTGTGAATCCATTTGGCTTCTCAAATTGCTTACAAGATTATTTGATTAGGATTTGGAGACCATGGTAATATACTATGATAATCATAGATGTATCAAACTCTTTGAGAATCCAGTATTCCATGACAGGCCCAAGCATATAGAGATAAGGTATCACTTCATTTGAGACATGACCCAAAGCAGAGAAATTAAGCTTCAATATGTTTCCACAGATGAGAAGGTTGTAGACATTCTGATCAAACCCTTGGTTAAAAGGAAGTTTGTATTTTTTAGGGAAAAACATGGAGTGGTTCAGAATATTGTCCTCGCTAAGAGGAAGTGTTCATGTTTGTAGCATTGGACATGTACTTCCACACAGGTCTATTTTTTTAGACGTGTGGAAGTCGTCCAAATCCTTCTACCTTAGTAATTTAATTTAACTAAAGGAATTATTAAAGGAAAGTGCTTTTATTAATTAGTTGAGTTTTATTTAATGAAGTGTTAAATTTATTCGCATTAGTGAATTAAATCTTAGCCATTGATCTCAAGTGAGGTGAGATTTAATCTCAACCGTCAATCACTTTGGAGATTAGGGTTAGGTCATAACTCAATATTATAAAATCATGGCAAGGGTAAAAAGGAGGAGACACCTTTTTGTATATATAGAGAGAGAAAAGAAGGAATTTTTCTCAAGGGTTGGATCATGAAGGACTATGATTCAAGGAGATCTCAGATAGGTGGAGAAGGACTTTCATCTAGAGATCAGTACAGGTTGGAAAGAAGAGAGGACAGGGGAAACCGCAATGAGATATGACAAATTTCACAGCCACAACAATAATACAGAGTTGTACATAGTTCACAGTGAGGACATATGAATATGTACATGGGTAGCAGTATAGGAAATAATGTATGTGCATGAGTTATAGTGAGGACATGTGTGTACATGTCTGAAAATTGAAATTACAAGGTCGTACAACCAAGGATGACTTCCTAGGGTTGGAGGTTTAGTCTATAGTTTTATTTTATTCTTAGTGGGCCATTTTTCCACGTCTAGGAGCCCTTGTAAGCTTTGATATTATTCTAATGATAAGTTGATTTGAAGGGAATAAATATTTGTGTATTTAAAATCGGTTTCTTTTCTTCCGCTATTTGTTTCAGTTAATTATTCCAATGAGTGTATTTTGTTTTGTGGGCTTCTAATATGATTTATAGCAAGGAAATCACTAGTAAGTAATTTACCTAGGTGTCAGGATTAGAAATTTAGTAGTCAGTTGATGGCTCACCCTCTGAAGTCCTATGTGGCGAGTTGACCTGCCATCTCATACCTATTTGCAGTAAATGTAAAGCGATATGGGGAAGGGATCATTCATTCCCCTTGTGCACATGAAGATGGCACTAATAATATTGTATCTAGAGTAATGAAGACCCTATCCATTGCGGGTTTATTGCAGCATCATTTGACCTCATCTCTAGACTCTCATACTCATAGGGGCATTAACATGGCAAGAGTAGAGATTATTGGGGTTCATTCCCCTTGGGCGTTTGGCAGTGGAAATATTTGTAGGTTGTACTAGAATGTGAGGGTTCAATCCTGGAGCATGAATGTGATAGGAGCTGAGGATACCCAACATGATGCAATGGACATGGGCTATAAAGGGAATTATAATTTAGTTCCAAAGATTATTTCAATCCTCTCCAATTGCTCCTCTATTTTCACTTTTATTTATTGTTTTTTTGTTTACCCCATACGGCCTTGGGTGTGCACCTCATCTTATGGTGCCAATCTACCTCTCTAATGGGCACTCATGGGAAGGGGAGGACCTAGTCAAAAGGACCAACAAAGAAGAGGTAGAATCCTAACTCCATGATCCCAACCGAAGGCCAAAGCATCTACAGAGGCCTTCAAGACTTACATGCCACGAGAGATTCATGCGAAACTGGAAATTGTGGAGGTTGACATTCGCTTGGACTGCAACCTTGTCCTAGATGAGTAAGTCGATGCAGAGCTTTGTCAATGGATTGTAGATACTTGTTCCTCACATTCTAGAGATATGAAGTACAATAGGACCATAGACCTCTACTGGCACATGAAAACTATCTTGATAAAAATGTTGGCAGAGAGGAATATAGCTCACAGTGAGATTTTGATGCAAATGGAATACCTTCAATTGAAATCAAGGTAGTGTACCATAAAATCACTCTTCTTGCAGAGAAAGCAGTAGGTTTGGTCCTCAATGCATCGTGTAAAGAAAACCAATAGGTTCCTATGGAAGAATCTAATTCTCCTCCTACTTAATTCTATATGTTTAGCTTATTAGTCTTTTGGTTTTCATATATAGTCTATGCTAGGCTAGTTGAGCACCAGTTTAGAAGTTAGATCTCTAGACAATGGCAACTCATTTTTTGTAATTTTGAAGACAATGTCTATTTATATTTTTGTAGATCTAAGAACAATAGACCTAATAAACAATTATTATTTTGTTGTTCTGGTTTCCTGAGTGGCAAGCTAATGAAAAAATAGATGTGTTTTCCTCTTATGTTAATATGAAAAGGTCATTGATAGCTTACAAAAAAAAGCTTTCTCATAGAGAGCATACATGTCATAAGCTAGAATTGAACATAGGTGGGGAGGATAGAATTTATCCTCCCAATCACCCAAGCTAGACCCAATTGACTACTTTAACCAGATGTTGTTTAAAATATGCGATAAATAAATTATTAAACTTAATAATAATAAAAAATATGATTTTATTATAAGGTTAAATAATATTTTTTGTTCTGTTTTGTATTTCAAATAGCTTCTATTAATATTTTACAAAAATAATTACCAAAAGAGTCATTTACAAACTCTTCTCCAAGAAAATAGAGCATTAGAGTTTTCAAAATAGACATACCAAGGCTATTACGAGGTTCCACATAAAAATGTAAATGACATAAGCATATAGTACTACTTTCTTGATTCTGAACATATATATATATATATATATATATATATATATATATTATGCTGATATGTTTATGAGTCAAAAACTCTACCACCTTAAACAACTTCCTACTTATTTCTGCACAATGCAGAAACTCTTGTACAAAGTTCCTGATCCTCGAAATCCTGCATATTTGAGAAAATACCTGTCCTCTATGCCAGGAAAAGTTCCGGATTTAGTTTGCAGTAGATTAGAAGACTTGGATATAGATATAGAAGACCTTTCACTTGTTGGATTGCAAGAAAAAATAGTAACCGCTCTTCAAACTGAGTGTGTTCGTAAGAAGACAACAAAATCTTTGAAAAAACATTTAGGATTTGATTATTCAATATGTGATATTCTTACTGAGACATCTAATTTTGGATGTTCACATCAAAATAAATCATCAAAGAAATGGTCAAAGTCTGATTGTACTTGTCACCAGAAAAGTAAAACATTCTCTAAAAAGCCTCGTAAGTATTTTAAACCAAAAAGAAAGTTTTACTTTAGAAGACGACCTCAGAATCATAGAGCTAGGCAATCTCATTGATTTATTTGTAAAAAGCCTGGCCACTGGGCATCTCAGTGTCCTCTGCGGTCTAAGACCAAAGTCCAAATAAAAATTATGGATCTTTTCTCTACAGGATATGATCCAGCTGAATGGGACATGGTCTCACACCGTTCAGATGGTGAGTACTTATCACTTTCTGAAGATTCTGATGATGAGGGTGATATTTCAAACCCTGAGTCTCCTACTTGTTCTGACCATTCCATTGATTCTTTTCAACCTAGAGAATTAAATTTCCTAGATATTAAAATGATGTCTTCATTTGTCAATATTAATTCTCTTCTTGTCCAGCGATCTTCCCTCCAGTCTAAACTTTCTGTTCTCACTCCAGGACAGTTTTCTTTAGCTGATCGTTATACTTCCCAATTAGAGCAACTCAATGCACAAATTCAGTCTCTCCAGCAGCAAAGCGTGGTGAATATTCATCACTATACTCCTACTGATGCTGAGTTTGTATCTGATAAACCTAGTATTCCTTCCTCTTGGGATACTAAAGGTAAAGCTCTGATTATACATAATGATACTCTTCCCCAAGATGACAATTCTTTGGATAATGCAATATTTTTGCTTGAGGAAGAAATTAAAGAAAAGGAAGTATTAGTCAAAGAATTATGGAAGACATTGAAATTGCAAAGAGAAGAATTAGCATTTCTAAAGGATAAAAGAAATGCAGAATTAGAAAAAGAAATCTTCCATAATAATACAGAGATTTTTCATAGTGAAAAAGAGACTGGATTCCTAGACAATAAAATGTTGAAAGGATTAGATGATAGAATTATCAT
>ML807803.1:16594-31246 GCA_009831015.1 Picea engelmannii
CTTAAACAATTATATGCTAGCTGAAAATGGAATGTGTGAAAAGCAATAATAGATGACGAGCAATAGGGTTAGAGAAATGGAGTGTATGAAAGCTTCAAGTGACCCTTCTCCTTGAAGGAGTTCCCAATGAAACCCTAGAAGTACTACCTGCAAAATCTTTTCAAGTGATATGCCTACAATAGACAATATGTTGATGTATGTAAATAAAATGACACTTCTATTCTATTCAACACATCAAGATAGATAAATCCATGAGCACACGCATTAGTAGATCTACTTCGATAACACTTTACCTAAGATCTAGTGTTGCTATCACCCAAAAATTATCACAAAGTCACCTCTCAAGGATAAGAAAAACAAGCATTCGCCTTGATCCTCTAGTTGTCCTCCAAAATTTCTCCTTTATTGATATTACTCAAGAGAAATGGTTTTGGAGAGAAAATACTCCAAAACCTTAGAGCATAGAATGGAAGTGAAATGAAATGAATGAATAGAGAGAGAGAGTTGGAAATCAAGTAGCATAACAATAGCTCAAGATATGGTGAGTTGGGAGCGAGAAATGAGATCTATTTATACTTGGAGAGGCAAACCTACCTCTCTTGGATCTAAGCCAAGTGTCCACCACCAAGCAAATGAGTAGATCTCAAGGCTAGGGCACACCATCTAGGCTTTAGATCATAGATCTAGGGTGTAGATGGGTGTGGGAGGTGTTGGGATCAAACAAAAGTGTAGTGGAAGGCCATGGGATGCGTGCTAGGGAAGAGGAAGAGTCCCAATAATTAAAAATGAATATTCCTTGGAAATCAACAAAAGGGGGGCGTAACTCTCCTTGGAGGGCGCAAAAAAAGGGGGAAATTGAAGGAATGGAGGGGGATTAATGAGAAAAAGGGAGTGGGATCACCCTAGGAGGTGATATGGGGGTTAAAGGGAGTCATAACTCATGAGAGGGGGCCCCATTTAAGCCACAAAATTAATAAAAAAGGAAAAACGTCAATCCCCCTAGGGGGGCGTGATTTTTGAGTGTGGTGAGGTGGTAGGGGGTTAGAAAGGGTTGGAAAAGGTTGGGAGGGTTATGTTATGCTAAGGGGGTTTCTCTCTAACCATCATTTCACCTTTTCACATCCTCTAACTCATTATTACAAATTTTACAGTTTGCCATGTTTGGACTTTAGCAATTAAAATCGTTGTTTTAGACTGACTGACACTCCGAGTGCACCAATCCATGGTTAACGTTGTCCGACTGAGCTGAAACTTGGTCCATGGATGTACAGGGTGCTATTTCATTTCTTTTGAGCACAAATACCCCTATCAAAAGTCCAAGGACCTAGTTTTTACAATTATTGCTCAAAAATAAATAATTAATTAAATAATTAAACCTCCAAACTTAGGGAAATTTAATTAAAAATTAATTAATTAAAAAATACTAACTTAGACTCGACGGAATTCCGTGAAACTTTCTAAGATGTCTTGCATGGTCATTTACAATGATTCCCTATAATAGTTACCAAAACATAATCCCACTAGAACATCGTTCACCACTTTGGAGGAATTATTGCAAGTGTGAGGGAAAAACTCAAGGGAAATCAGTAAGGCTGAAAAGCCCAACTGATAACCTGATGATAAAAAGCCCTCGGTGAAAGGAACTCTCCCAGTGAACCGATCCCAAGGTAACTGACCTAGACATGACTCATGCAAACCTATTACATTATTAACCCACGCAAGGGTGCGGAAATTCCAATTACAAAATAAAGTGATGGGGCCAAACACTGCCCTGTAGGACCAAAAGTCTTCGACAACATGGCATCTAATGATGCATCTCTTCATGGCACATGGAGTTGACCACCGGTGCTAAATGGGCGGTCAACAAATATCACCTGCAATAGATATTCCTCTTCAAGAGTGATCTGATGTCTTGACTTCCAGGGACTGAAGTTGCTTGATCCATCAAGCCTATCTTCCACCAAGGTTCTTTTCATCATATTTTCAAATTCTTCACAAACCCTTGTCAACTGGGCTAGAAAACCTAACGGCTAGGCTAGGCTAGCAACTTTAGATTTTGTTGGGCTTATGACTGCAAACAATAAGCCTTGAAATTTAGAAGAACACTGCTAAGATGAAAAAATTCTTCAATGAGTTGCAAAAACCCTAAATCTGAATTTTCTGCAGAAAATTGCGAACGTTAGGGCCAAAAATCTAAAATTCTCAGAATTGCAATTTGAAGCTTGATGGAGGTGCGCTGAAGGAGGTCATACACTCCCATACAATTTTTAGCCCCAACGCCCAAGTATAAGGTGTTGAAATAGCCAAACAAGAGAGGGTCGTACAGATTTTTGTAAACCCTAGGAGGTCGTACGATTCTGCAGAAGAGAGAGGATGGTTGCTAGAAGTTTGTGCAATGGGTTCTTCAAGACCTATGCTCTAATACCATGTTGAATTTTTACTATGCTAGGCTCAAGCATGACGTTTATTTCAATTTTAGCATTTACTTGAACCATAAACAAATGCAGCTACACCATTAACAATTGTTGCAATAACCAAGATCACAAGAAGAAATACCATGCACAAGAACACAAGAAATATCTTGGGAAACCCTTCTCAACAAGGGAAGAAAACCCAGCAATCCTTTGCTTTATTCTCAAGAGAAAGACCTCCCACACCATAGACCTAGCACACAAAAGGGTGTTCTCCAAAACCAAGAAGCTAGCGCCCAAGAGAGGTGTGCACTTTAGCCCTAGAAGATGTACTTGCTGAAATTTCCAAAATCACATGTGTGTTGTGTTTCCTCAAGGGGGAAATCACCTTTATTTATACTAGACTGGACACATCAAAAGTGGTGTCTATTGGCACAACAGGGTCGATCTCAATAACTCAAAATATAATTAACAATTACAATATTAATTATCTTTCACTTTATGGTGGGGTCGACCTGTACGCTTTACATCACAATTAGGGTTACAGGTAAATCTTACTCTTAGACAATATAGCAAGGGATCTCACACACCCACTAGTGCTCAACCACAGGGACGTCCTACTCAACAGATCTCTATCTCACTAATCTTACAGGAGAATCATCTGGAATACCTCATCGTCTCAACTCTCTACACAAAGAAGAACAATACACCCATCATATGGGCACCTTCACCCCTCACAAGGGTACACATCGTTTCATCTCAAACGACACACCCATCTCATGGGCATCCTCACCCACATAGGGGCACACACATCGACACACCCATCTCATGGGCATTCTCACCCCACACATGGGCACACATCGATACACCCATCTCATGGGCAATCTCATCCCATACAGGGGCACACAGCATTCCATCTCGGTCTCAGAGAGTAACGACACACCTATATCATTGGCACACCCAACTCATGGGCTATCTCACAGGCTGACTCACTCAGACTATGTCCTGGAGGATGTCTCACGAAGCTGTAATCATCAACAGTTATGAGACATCGGCATCATAGTGACCCTTTTGGATTCTATCATGAGATTATACGAGTCGGTCCTTGGTTGTCCTTGTATGACCCATGGCCTCTCATATTTCATCAGAAGCACCGTAGGTGTCAAGTAGAGCTACCCTCTCTCGCCGACTCTTTTTGGGATCTATATTGATGAGATGGAGTTCTTTCTCAAGGAGCACATATAGGATGGTGATAGATGCCTCCTTCATCATATCTTGATCTCCTTTCTATTTGCTAAAAACATGGGCTTCGGATAAAAATTGATGCACTCTCCACTTTCTACAATCTTTGACAATTGACGGTCAACATTAGTAAACCTAAGGTCTTAATCACCAATGTTCTGTGTTACCCCCCTCACATCTAGGGGTAACTAGAGGAGAAATGTTTTCTCCATGATCCACATTTCAGACAGTAGATCATGTGATACTCCAGACTCTCCACAAACAACAGCCTGCAAATGTCTCCCATTCATGCTCAGCCAGTTCACTCACTTGATATGGTGCATTCATACACTCAAGTACATCGTTTGGACACTTCATATAGAGTGATAATGTTAATACTTGGGGCATGAAAATGGTGATCACCAGTTGATTTGTATAATGAATCATAATGCTTTGAAGTTATGCTTTTTGTCTTGTCTCACCTTGGTGGTCAGTATCATCTTCTAGTCAAGTGTTCTCACTCTTGGGCAAAGTTGTACTACTTGGGGGGCCTTAATGGGGGTAATGTGTCCATGTCCCTTACCATACCTAACATTTTCCATCTATCCCTTATCTGTTGTCCTTTCTTTTGAGTTGGGTGTTACATGCATCCCAAAAAGGTTTGTGCTCATCATCCCATGAGAAGAAGGGGATAGAAAGCCCGAGGATGATGCAACTTTACAAAAAATGGCATAGAAAGAGAAAAAGCCCCCCCCCAAAAAAAGGTGAAAAGATGAGATACTCATATAAAGCATCATAACATGGCAGCTTAACATGGCATCATATAAAGCATCATAACATCAGATACTCATACTCCTTGCTCAATATTTGGCAGCTTAACTGCAAGTCCATCCTAATGCAACTTGGTGGGTAACATGCAACATAGTTCAGGTAACGAGTCTCGGGCAGCTAGTAAATTTTTTTTGGTTTTTTTGCCTTAAGGACTAGGCACATAATTTCAGCAGTATGTGTTCTCGATATAGATCAGATCTTGGAGATGGCAGCAACTAGTATGAGGTATGAAGATCGGTTGGAGGGTGCCTCTAACTTTCTTTCATGGAAGGCGAGGATCATGCTTCTCCTGAAGGAGAATGGACTGTGGAGTCATGCAAATACCGCAGTGACCACGCCGACAGATCCTGCAGAGCTGGCCAAGCATGAGACAAGGGAGGCCGAGGCAATGTAGATGATCTTAGATTCAATGAGGGATCATCTTGTACCTCACCTATCTGAGAAAAAGTCAACCAATGCGATGTTCTTGACTTTGACAAATTTGTTTCAGTGTAAGAACGAGAACCAGAAGATGGTATTGAGGGACCCAACTGTGCTCTTATTTGATAAATTATTTTATTTGGAATTAATTGTCGAGTGTTGGGTTAGGAGAATTTAACAAGGAAATGATCTCGCAAAGTCAAGCAGCAAGAATTTGATGACCATTCTCAAGAAGACAATGGGGAACAACAAGAAAAGTTGGGATAGCAAGATAAAATATGCTCTATGGAAAGATAGAATAACTAAGAAAATCTCCACTGAAAAGAGCCCATTTGAGCTAGTCTACAAGATGGAAGTATCATTGCCAGTTCATTTGAAGATCTTGGTTTACAGGTTCATGAAGCAGTGCTCCTCCGATACAGATGTAATGCAAGGAAAAATTAATGAATTAATCGAGCTTGATGAGAACTGAAGACGTGCCTTCGATCACCTGATACACAGTCAAGAAAATACAAAGAGTAAGCTTGACAAGAAGACTCGTAGACGAATCTTTCAAGAGGGAGACCTTGTCCTCCTGTGGAACAAACGAATTGAAAAAGCAGGTAAACATGGTAAGTTTGAAAGCCTTTGGTTAGGTTCTTACATGATTGAAGATGTTGCAAGTACCAATTCTTACTATTTAAGTCATTTAGATGGTGAGAAGCTACCATTACCCGTGAATGGGCAAGATTTGAAATTGTTCTATCAAGGTAATATTTGATGCCTTCGGGGCATCCTTGTACAATAATAAGTTTTCTGACTTTAGCTACTTGTCTGTTTAACTTTTATTGATTGTTTCATTTTGTTCATTTTGAATAAAAGAAAATGATGCTTACATTGTAAGAAATTCTAAGGGTTGGCGTTATGTACTTTGTTCATTTCATTTCATGCTTGGATTTATTTTTATCTCAAGGAAGGGATAAGGCACTCATGTCTTCACCTCGCTTGCATTTAATATCCATTTTGTGAGAATGTTTCATGTCTACAGGTTTCTGGCAGACTCTGGAGTTCTCATGCACTCTCGAGATGAACACATCCCCAAGTTGGAGCCAACTATTAAAACCCAAATTTTCTGCAATGTACCCTACCTTTTATCACGAGATATGACCACTCTAATCAGCCCAAAGTGTGATGATTTCTTTGTATTAGGCCATGATGGGATGACTTGATGTACAAATGTTGGCTAGAGGTGACCCAGATCCCCTTAGGTGGACGGTCATGGCATGTACATTCAATACCCATTCTTAGGGTGCTTGGTTTTATTGCTACAACCGACTACCCCTTGGAGGTGGTTACTCCCTCTAAAGTCGGGCATTTATGTCCTGGGTAGGTATGCAAGTATTCTAAGGTGGATCTACTAGGATGCATGATTTACAGGGCCCTAACTATTCACTTATTCTTTCGCTATGTAAAATGAGATTGCATTTTGTAAGGGTTGCCACAACCATGGTTTAGAACACCTTACCGACATGGACCCTCTCTTTCATATGTATTTACCACATTTTGGCCATTGGAGATGAATCTACATTTGGTCCTCCAGTGTAACATTTCTCGAGGCAATTTCACATATTTTGAGGCATATCGCGGATTTTGAGGCATTGGTCACTCTTCAAGGCACAGACGAGCGGTTTACCTCCACATAGACCCTCTATACACTTTCCATGTGTCATATGATGGAACACTCCCCTCCTTGGGCACTTTTTAAAGCATTTTCTTCACTAAATGAGGGTTGACCCTACTTGGGGCACTTTATGATAGTCATGGGATTTTGTTTGAGCATACTTGGATGATGTGGAGGTCACTTAATTGACTTTCACTTGGAGGAGATGACATGGCACTCATCCCTTGTGATGTGGAGGGTTTGTTGGTTACCTTTTTTATTACGTATTGAAGAAAATGAAGAAGCCGTCCACTTTTGAGGGCTTATTTTGACTTGGGGTGAGGTCGTCCCCTCTCTTGAAGGAGAACGTTGGAGCTAGAATGGCCAAGGATCCTTCCTTGCCATATTTTGAGGCCTCCCAAAGTCACTTTTGATGCAACGATGTACTTTGGATCCAAATAGGCACTCCCTAGAGCTTGACGTCACCACTTGTGAGGGTTTTAAACATGTAAAATATCCTTTAATTGTATTTTTGACTTAGTCTACGATTTGTGTGGATGACAAGCCATTTTATTTTATTTCTTCGCCTAAATTTAGGGAATAAAGAGTGGGTAGGAGTTGAGAGCCTCATCTATAAATATAGGCACTACTCTCACTCAAATCGTTGTCAATTGTTGGAGATCGTTATGAGCCATTAATAGAAGATCTTTTACTTGGTGTTTTTGGTGTCAATTCTTGGAGCTCTTTCTTTCTTGGTTATTCTTCTTGGTATTTTTAAAGCCTATTGTGAATGCTCAAGATTCTCATAAAATTAGCAATATGACGAGGTAAAAATATGACTCCCAATTGTTTGGTGTCACTCTACACTCTATCGCTCATTTGTCAACCCAGGGCTTATTGTGCTTACGAGGCACTCTTGTGCAATCTGCACAGAAAAGAGAACTAGCTTACTGTAACTATGATTACGAAAGCAATGAGTCACAAAACCCTGATCCTTTCAGTCTTATGGTGGTATCTCTGAAAACTAAGCCCTCTGAAATATCATAAACTTAACTGTGATTCTGTAGCAACTATGCATGTGTATAAAAAGAAATGCTAAGGTCTATAAAACTCAAAAATTACGATGTTGTAACAGCAAGGGTAAAGTACTTAATGATCCCTGTCCTCAGCTCTGTGGATGATGCCAAAGTTTATTATGATGGTAGATTCTTTCACCTAGGCTCTGTTATACATACCCAGATTTATCTACACATACCTAGAGTTTAACCATAAGGTGTTAGGATAACAATAGGTCTGATTTTAGATGCTGGCTGAAATCTATTCACCCTAATAATCTTTAACTTTCATTATTTAGCAAATATCCAGGGCCATTATGAAGCATATAACCATTACTCAACAAACTGTAAAATAAATCTCAGAAACTAACAATCTGATCAGCATATATATCTAATTATCATGCATGAGTTTAACTAACAACAAAAGATATAAACAAGGAAATAATACGGATTGTACCTATGAGTGGGCCCTTGCCCACGGTACTCCCGTATTCACACTTCACTAATTATCAACAGGAAATGATCACGCACAACAGAAAATATATCTATATATCAGAAATTTAGAAGTTCAAGTTCAACACAGTATATGCTCAGCTTAATGTTGATATGTCTCACACGCTAAATTGTCTTTGCTCAACCAAGCATACATATATATACAAAAATGCTTGGCTAAGAATAGCTCTGTGCAGAGCTCCAATCCCCTAGATTCTAGGAAAATTGTTAAAACAAACTGATGTCTAACCCATCCACGTATTCACTGGCTGCTCACGTCCTGGATGCGTTGAGTAGACTGTTATGCATGTTCCCATTTTAGATTAATCACATGTGATAAAATAAAGATGTTGAGCATCTTAGTTACTGCTCACGGCTATGTAGCGTTCGCATTGATAACCATCAACCCTGCCACTTGTCTACATGTCAGTTGCCCATTCAAAGCATGTCGTACTGTGTAGGTGTTGATATGTATATGCAAGAATAGAATGTGGCCATGTGCTGGAAATATATCTTCTTAAAATATCCTCTTTATAAATCTCCACAATTTGCCTTGCATCCATACACATCTCCGTATGATCTTGGAACCTTACATTATGTAGCTAGAACCTGGGGCCTTGCATTCTGTAGCCATAGTTAATATTATTGAAAACCACACATATTTAATAAGTCAAATAGTTTCTAAAGTTCACTCTAATTCTAATTTATGAACAAAAATCAAGAAGATTATGTGGCAATAATAATACATGTGATAAAAGTGGAACTTTATAAAGATAAGTATGTGGAAAACATAAAAAGAGGGCAAAATGCATGTGTATTTATAGGAGATGGGGAACAAAAAGATGCCAAAATGAGGGTTCATCATCTCCCCCTTGTCGATCTGGTTGCATGTCCTCATGCAACCTATTCCTCCTCTGCTATACCGGCATGAACTGCCCCCCAGTCATAAGTTGGGTGCCCAAACTCACCTGTATTATAATATCCAAGGGCCCTCTCCATCTGTAACCACTGAAGTCGTTCCTCTTCCTCATACCATGTAGTAGTGGCTTTGTAGAACCTGCTGGGGCACCAAATAATAGGAAAGTGGAACCTTAGTCCTAGCCATCGACTACAATACCTGAGTAAGGAGTTAGCATAAAATGAAGCCCGATTGAGTGCCAAACCAAAATATGGATACCCTATGGGGTTTCGGTCCTTTAGATATTTAGGGAGAACGTCCCAAATATCATGAGAGATCAATAGCGCCTGAACTGAATGTGCCCTGGACAACTACATGTAGTCTGATATGGAAAATCTCTGATGCTAACGAATGGTGACCACATCTCCCGCGTCTGCCCTCAACCTCTGTAGATCTTCTTTCATAACATGAGGCAATGGATACTCATCCCTCACATTTAGGCTTGCCTCAGCCTCCATCCTCCTATAGAATTTTGCATCCTTCTTCCACTGAGATAGACCAAGGATGTGAGAGGTAAATGCCCTCAACTGAACATCTCCAACTACGGGGTTAGGATTCCAGCGGGCATTGTTAGGGAGAATGAAGTTATAAAGGTATAACTCACACAGCAAGTTTTGGTCTTTCATTTCGGCAGAGACGTAAATACTAACAAAATCATCCGGTTGGTTTATCTCATGAGGTTGTCCTGCTGCCAACTGTTTTAGTCTGAAGGCTACCCACCGATCATGCAAGTAGAGAGGATAGGACTTTGGTGGCTCTCTACTATAAATGCCTTCAAAGGCAATTTCAGTAGACTGTTGTACTAGCTTCTTTGTATACTGTAATTGTTGTTTATATTGTTTAATCTTTTCTGTCCCATTTTTGTTCTTGTTGTAGATACATAGAGCACCATCTCGCCTTAAGCTTTTCGATGACTTGTCTGTGGGATTATTTATTGATGATCCCCAAGTCAAAGAGTTCGTCCTTGTTTCTCCATTGGGGAAGGTCGGGTTTCAATTGCATAAAGGCATGAGTGTTGGTGATGATATCATCCAGGAAGGTATTAAACATCTGTTGAGCTTCCTCTGCATGGACTTTGGCACAACTTGCCAATCTTTATTCTGATACATCTTCCCCCTGTATATCCTCCATTAGGTCTGCTGCATTGTTTGGAATTTTATGATATCTCAATTTGCTTTTGAGCTTCTTATTTTCCAGCAATAGTCTTCGATTTTGTTTAAGTAAGGTTTGGTAGCTAGGGCTACAGAACCGGAAAGGCTTGGGTGCAACATGGCTCTTTCCTTTATTCTTCTTCTTACCATGTCCCTTATGCCCAGGGACGAAGTGTGAAGTGGCTGCCATATCTCGAGACTTATCTATCATTTCGGTCGAAGAAGGGGAAATGTCGCATCCTATCCAATTCTGCTCTATATCTAAAATTGGGGGTTCTACCCCTTCAAGTTCAACCTCAATATCTCTCATCACCTCATCTTGTTCTTTTCCTGTTTCTGAATCTTCAATGAGTTGTACATCTGATGTTTCTTGTTCAGACCCCGTATCTTCTATCTCGACAATGACTAGGCTTAAGACTTTCCGAGAAATTCTCATTGATTTCTTGCATCCTGTAGTGATCCTCTCAGTCCTCATTTTAGGTGGTAAAGTTCTCATCTTTGGCTTGGACAATGTTGAGCCCATGAAAGTGTTCCAGGAAATACCAAGTCTATTCAGTTCTTCATTTATAATCATCATGATGAGACCTCTATGATATAAAGCAGTTTCGGGGTTTTTTTTTTTTCACAAAAACTCAGCCATTTTAGATAAACTTCTGTGTAAAAAGTAAGGCATGCTGAGTGGTTTGTCTCCTTTCAAATGTAGCAGGATTCTGATATGGAAATGATGAACCAAATTATATCTTCCTTCACAGGTGACAAATTTTTGTAGGTGGAAGACCACCTCATCCCAAGGAGAGCTTAGTGCGTCCCTGGCTATCCCTCTTCTCAGATCTGGAAGTGGGGATGGTGCCTTGAGGAATGGAATCCAACTTTCAGGGGCCACTTTAAAATTCTTATACCATTTCTCTCCTTGCAGTGGCAACCCTGTAACTCTGCTCAAGGATTCTTCAGACACAAGGATATCTAACCTTCTCACAGTGGCTTGGCTGCCATCAAAACTCCAGGCAAATTCCATAGTGAGATCAAGATCAAACCCCTGGAATTTTTCTAAGAATTGGAGCCATCCAGCCTACTCAAATATCTGCATCACTGTTGGGTGTTTTCTGATACTATCTACATTATTGGGCTCATTTCGATCTACTGCCCCTCCCATTTTTCAAAGAAGAACAATCTGTTCAAAAAGAAAAATGCTACAAAATGATGAATGAACTCCTGCTTACCTCATAATCGCGTTATAACTTGTTAACGCAACCCCTGTCGGTTTGTATTTAGCTTCTAGACAGACTCCTTATAAACAACATCTTACTCTTTAGCCTTTTATAAACAGGAGCTGACTCTGCCTGCAACATTCGCGAATGGTCTAACCTGACTCAGTCAGCATCCAATGGAGCAACCTTCGATCGGGAGCCAATGCTAACCTGACTCTGTTCGGAAGTAAACCCGATGTCACCCTATGCTCGTGTCTCACCTGTGTAGTTGCACACTACGCTCTGGATGTTGAGCTAACTCAATTTTATGCTATATAACCACTGTAATGTAGCTAACCCGGCTTAAATTTTATGCTGGACAATCACCATAATGTAGCTAACCCGATCCAATTTTATGCTATATAATCACCATAATCCTCACACTGTAGCTAACCCGACTCGGCAAATATGTTGTGTAATCACGGTTATATAGCTTACCCGGCTCAACCTTATGCTGGATAATCACCGTAAGCTTCACGTTGTATATGCTTCTTTGTAGCGAACCGACTCGACAAAGACTATTCTATATTTGCTCTATGGGAGATCTCAATTCTGCTCTTCGTATGGTGGTTAAAGACTAAACACGGAATAAGTTTATTGGGCCAAGGAGCGAGGATCATGGCGGTACATTGGCATGTGTTATGACAGGTGATGTGTCGGAGGTAGCCATTGATGCCAAGTATTTCATTTCAAAAAGGATATGGTCTGTTTGAAATCATGATTGTGTGCATACGTAGGGGAATAAATCGTCGGTTATTGCAATGATCGTTGCTTAATGGCTATCAAGGGTGATGATTATTTGCTACGTAATGGAAAAAACTAAACATAGTCAAAGTATGAACGACGGGTATAATAGTCAAGTGTGTAGCTGCCAAGGGGTAGTAGATTGGGTGATGTGGTTAAGCAAGGTCATTAGGCATGATTTATCACTTTATTATGTAGCATACCAAGACGCGGTCGCATGGGTAGTGGGTAGTTCTTAGATGTAAGGCTTAGTGAGACATGGGGTTAATGGTATTATTATTTGCCAATTAATCTCTCAATTTTTAATTCATAAAAGAGAAAAAGAATGAGTTTTTAGAAAAAACCTGAACCAACTAATTTGAGAGAGTGCAAGCGCTCCTGGTTGTCTTGTTGACTCCTATTGGTCATGACGTGCCCCTTCATAAGCCTGCAGGATCAATGCATTATTTGTAATATGACCACATCTTTGTAACTTAAGAAAATGAAAATGTAGATTGTGAGCTCATCACCCGAGATAGAATATTATATATATATATATATATATATATATATATATAACAAACTTTGTCTGCCGGTGATCCAGTTTTCAAACAAGAGTTTGTTTCGTTGTGCCCCGAGGGGTTTTCACAACCGNTTTATTATTTTTTTTCCCTTTTTTTTTTATAACAAACTTTGTCTGTCGGTGATCCGATTTTCAAACAAGAGTTTGTTCCGTTGCGCCCCGAGGGGTTTTCACAACCGATTTTCTTTTTTCTTTTTTTTTTAACTAAGTGATATTGGCCAGAAATTGGTTTTCCAATATCATTAGTGCCGGCAGTGCCTGAGGCCAGGTTTTCACTACCAGATCTTTATTATTTTTTTTCCCTTTTATTTTATTTTTTTGGGGGGGTGTAAAAATAGGTTACGGAATAGCGGGCACATGTGGCGATGCCACTGTGCCCATTATATTAAGATCATTATGTTTTACTACTTCCCGAATGAATTCCTCCTTGGTCTTGGGCTTCTGATATAGCCTCAGTCAATGGCCATTTGCCATGAGTGATGTTCTTGCTTCGTCAATAGTACGGAGTTTAACAGAGCCATTCTCATAGACTGTATCTACCTCGTATGGTTCGAGCCATCGAGTGTAAATCCTTATACCGTGAATCAAACAGGAGGGCCCAATCCCCCACTTTAAATTTCTTTTCTTTGATGAATTCATCGTGCCATTTAGCTCTCTGTTGTTGAACTAGAGTAGTTTGATGTATTGCAGCTTGGTGAATCTCATTAATCTGCTCAAGCCTATGTTGTTGGGCTTTTGAGAGATCCAAACCCACTTGTAGTGCAATTCTCAGTGTTTTGATCTCAAACTCGATGGGGAGAACCACACACTTTCCATACACTAATTCGTAAGGAGTAAACCCCATGGTGTTCCTCCAGGTGGTTCTGTAGGCCCATAGGGCTTCTGGGAGCATGTCAGCCCAATCTTTATGATGATGCTGGACTGTTTTAGTCAAAATAGCTTCTAACACTCGGTTTGTGACTTCTACCTGGCCATTTGCCTGAGGATGGTACGGAGTTGACATCCGGTGCTTAATCTTGAATTTCTCGGTGATGGACTTGATGAGTCGTGAAGTAAACTAGGCTCCTTGATCAGCGACGATCTCCCGGGGAACCCCAAAGCAGACGAATATATCTTTGTATAAAAAGTTAGCCACTGCGTCCTCTGTGGCCTTGTTATCGCACAATTTGTAGCTAGGTTCAAAGGATAAAGGCCAAACTGGCGTAACAGGAACCTTCCGCACCCAATGTCACCTCAATGGGGAGGTTCTTTCTATTTAGGGAGGTTAACCTAGGGGAGACGTCCTCGGTAACCTGGCGTTTGAAGAGGTTAAAGTATGAAAGTCAAGGAAAAGTTCCTCCTCACAGGTTACCACCAAAGTCAGAAAGTCCGGCTAATCAACCAATAAATGAAGTGTATGCCCAAATGAAAACACCTGCCTGGAACAAGACAACAACAATACAATATATATATGCAGGCTATAACTCAAAGGGTTAGTACTTCATATGACTAACCGACAATTATATATATATAAGCAGATATTAATGAATTCAACGTTTTGTCAATGTAGGAATATCAATTCATTAATAACTATTGAGATGAGGCAACAAACAACATATCCAATCAACCATTTACTCAATAAATGCCTTTAACCATCATCTAATTGCTTATTTTCAACATTTGTTGCGTCAAGATGAGATAACCAACTGTGACGTCAGCCTTAATTAGGGTTAGTTTGGTTAGTTAGGCTTTCAAAATTTAATGTTTTGCGAGTTGTTTTGGACACTTGGACTTCAACATTGTGTGTCTAAGATCAGTGCCTAAGGGTATATGGAGTCATTCAAGGAGAGGACGCAAAGTTGAAGGAGCAATAGGCTAAAGACAAGAGGGAAGGGTTCTAGAGTGCTGCAATGGCAGGGCCCTAGAATCAAAACCCTAGGGG
>ML807803.1:31635-44320 GCA_009831015.1 Picea engelmannii
AAAATCAAAGCTAGCTTAAGGGAGAAAGTAAGAAGAGTGTAGCAAAGGCTAGGCTCTTTCTTCCTTCCTCAATGGCTGAAAATTTCTCTCTAAGGGGACATATGACAAGGACCTACTTGTGTGCTTGTCACCTAGGGTTTTAATATCAGCAAATTTATAAATAAATGCAAGAATACTAACCTACAACCATTCAATAAAGAAGTTTTGCAAGAAAAACACTTACATATCATGAAGAAAAGCATATGCAAACCCTAGTTGTAAACCTTCCTCAAGAGAAATGCCAAAATATGCCAAGAAAAGCCTTCCATCAACAAGTGTGCCTCCTTTAAAAGACCAAATACCCAAACTAGGGCGCAAAAATCAGATCTCACAAGAGTGAGTTGTTGTTGTGTTCAAATGAGGGAAAAACATCCTCAATATATAGTGTATCATGACCTTTTAATTAAAATCAGGTCATTAAAAATAGCCAACAAGGCTACAAACCAAAATCATATTGTTTTTACATTAACTGCTAAGTAAATGACAAAAATGAGCAAAAAGTGAGACGTCAAGCCCCTCTGAGGGAGACGTTAAGCCCTTTTGGGGCTAATCCAGCACCCAGAAGTCAGACGTTAGCCCTTTAAGGGCTCCTCCAAGCTGCCACACGTGCCAGCCATCCTATCAGACTGCCACACGCTCAAGATGACATACAAGCCTCCTGGGTGACGTCCTGGCCATCAAAAGGAAAATCAGGTCATTAAAAATAGCCGACAAGGCTACAAACCAAAATCATACTGTTTTTACATTAACTGCTAAGTAAATGACAAAAATGAGCAAAAAGTGAGACGTCAAGCCCCTCTGAGGGAGACATTAGGCCCTTTTGGGGCTAATCTAGCACCCATAAGTCGGACATTAGCGCTTTTAGGGCTCCTCCAAGCTGCCACACGTGCCAGCCATCCTATCAGACTGCCACACTCTCAAGATGACATCCAAGCCTCCTAGGTGACGTCCTGACCATCAAAAGGAAAACGTTCCATCTAAAGTGGGTCAACCCCCCTAGGTTGGGCTCAGCCAAAGTACCCTGGGTGGAACATCCTTCTTCTTCTCATGTGCAAAGGCTCATCCAATCACTGTCCTGTCTTTGCCCCTGACAGGGTCCCAGCAACCATCTGATGGGCTCTTCAGCCCCATGGAGGTCCGATCTAATCATCTCCCCATGTGTACCAGTCCAACTAGTACCTATCCGTCGGGTATGGTCCTGCACATCAAAAACTTCGCCCTCCATGGGCTCATTAGTCACAAGGATCATAGCAATGTCAATCACATTTCATCATTAATTTTATCAAATGCATGCATAAAACCCCTGATATATCATCCAATAGCTCAAAGACATTACAATGACCTACTATACAAAGCCGAAGAAAAAGAAAAAATGCCCTATTGGGCCAACATCCATAAGAGAAGGAAAGTTTCTAGAAGATATCATCCAAGCCATGTAACATGAGGTGATGTGGTCAAGGGATGTCCAGACATATGGGTAGAGTGAAAGACAGGGGTGATATTACCTGTGGGTGCCTTTGTAGAAGGTGAGTTGTACTCGTCATGGATGCAATTCTTTCCAAGCCCTTTGTTGCCTTTATTCTTTCTTTTCTTTATTGTTTTTTCTTATTTATTTCAAGGACTAACTAGAGGACACTGCCTTGGCGTGGTGACCAGAGCTGACAGTGTTACCCGCAAGCACTTTCACAGAAATGATAAGGTTGGCTCGTGATGAGACCCCCTTTTCCTTGGCCATGCAACCAAAGATCACTGCCCTAGCGTGGTAACCAGGTAATGGCAATGTCATACTGCTAGGTACCCATGAACATAATGGGCTGGCTCGTGATGAGACCCCCCATCCTCTTTGCTAGGTCTTGTTTTGTCATTTTTCTTCGAGTCCCTCTTGTTTCTTGCTGAGAGGCTTTTTATTGCCTTCTCAGGGATCCCTAGGCGAAGCATCTCTAGGTTTCATTTTTTATGGCTTTTATCTTTTATCAGCTGCTTTTACCTTCTGGGCCTTTAGCCCCTTCTTCCCACGAGATAAGGTGTAACCCTGCAAACAGATCATCCTAATGTCCAGACTAAGGGAATGGGGCAGATGAGCGGGAGATAAGATGTAAGAGTGATGATATGATGGGAGTAGACGATGGCCCTTCAAAATTCCCCTGGTGGCAAACTAAAACCTATGGGTACAAGCTTGCTAGGGTACCCTGTCAATCCCCCCAACCCTGGTCAAGCAGGTTAATGTAAGATCCAAGCAGTTGTCAGAAATAAAAGGAATTTGATGCATATATCTGAAGGTTATAATGATCAAATATGACACATACCATGATATCTGGACCAATTACCTCATGGAGCAAGAGTCTTCTCCAATGCAAGTCCAAGCCGAAGGTGATGGATGTTGTTGCTGTTGACAGGACAAGTCTGATGAAAGAGAAGAAAGATGGGCCCTTCAGGGCCATGCTCAGGTCAATCCTGCTCTCGGTACTCCATGTCTAGGACCTGTGGGCTTCGAGACATGATCTCCTAGTTATCCCTAGAAATCGGGGATAACAGGCCTTTGGAAGTGCTTTGGCTTCGACCCATTTGGTTACGTAGTCTGTACATACTAGAATATGTACCTTCTGCTTTGATGGTGGGTTAATAGGTCCCAAGAAATCCAGGGCCCACTTCTCAAAGGGTTCTATTTGAAGCTGAGGCTGAAGTGGCATCTCATCTGACTTCATGGGTCGTCCCATTCTTTGACACTTGTCACAACTCTTGACGTACTGCTTAGCGTCCCTAAAGACGGTTGGCCAATAATACCCCAGGTGTAGTACTTTATTTGCAGTTCTTTTATCTGCGAAGTGGCCTCCGCAAGGTTCATCATGGCATGCTTTTAAGATGTCATACATCTCGACCTCTCGAACACAGCATCGTATAATATGATCGTGTCCAGTACGAAAGAGGTATCCTTCGATCCAAGAATATGTTGCGCTCTGTAGGATAACCCTTTGACGTTCTTTTGGGGAGAGATGTTGCGAGAGTCTACCTGCAACCGAGTAGTTAGCAACATCTGCAAACCAAGGTGTATTAGTAGATAAAGCAAATAAGTGTTCATCGAGGAAGTTATCTTCCACTGGAATTATTTCTCCATCGTTGGTGAGTCGAGAGAGAAAGTCAACAACGACATTTTCCTTCTCTGGTCTATCAATGATTGAAATGTCAAGCTCTTGGAGTAAGAGAAACCACCTAGTTACTCTGCCATTGGTGATGGATTTGTTCATAAGATAACGAATGGCGGAGTGATCAGTATGTACGAAGACCTAATAACCTGTGATGTAATGACGAAATTTGTTAATAGCATATACGATAGCAAGGAATTATTTTTTGGTTACGGTATAGTTCTTTTCAGCAGGGGTAAGGTTTTTTACTGACGTTGTTCCTCTTTATGTCCGAGAACAGCTCCAATGGTTGTATCTGAAGCATCTGTAGAGATATGAAAGGGTATGGTCCAGTTGGGGCCATGCAAAATAGGTGCAATGGATAACCTTTCTTTTAAGGTTTCAAAGGCAGTCTGACATTGATCATTCCAGGAAAATTCCGTATTTTTTGTGAGTAAGGAAAATAGGGGAGATGCTATCTTTGTAAAATTTTCGATGAATCTTCGATAATATCCTGCGTGTCCTAAAAAACTACGGACGTTTTTCTGAGTTGTGGGAACTGGAAGGTCACGAATGACTTTGATCTTAACAGGATCTACCTGGATCCCTGTAGGTGATATGTGGTGTCCTAGCACAACCCCCTCAGTGCAAAGCATATGGCATTTCTCATGGCTAAGAGAGAGGTTGGTTTCTTGGCATCTGATCAAGACCTCTTCTAAATTTTCTGCAGCTTCTTGAAAATTATCTCCATACACAGTAAGATCATCCATATAGATTTCTACACAATCGTTGGTCAAATCTGAGAATATCCCTAAGACAGCCCTCTGAAATGTAGCGGGAGCATTACATAGTCCAAATGGAAGTACTCGGTAAGCATAGGTTCCCCATGGGAATGTAAAAGTGGTCTTCTCTTGATCCATAGGGGTGATCTATATTTGATTATATCCACTAAACCCGTCAAGAAAAGAGAAGCACTTTTTCCCTGCCAAGGTATCTAAGACTTGATCAATGAATGGTAATGGGAAGTAATCCTTCAAAGTGGCCTTATTCAGCTCCCTGTAGTCAACACAAATACGCCACTTGCCATTCTTCTTCGGCACAATAACCAAGGGAGAAACCCATTTGCTATCGGAGATTGGGTAAATGAAAATTACGTCAAGGAGCTTCTAGAGCTCCCCCTTGACTATGTCCTTCAGAGCGAGGTTCATCCTCCGCTGAGGTTGTCGAATAGGTCAGGAATCCTCCTTAAGATAGATGTGATGGGTACATAGATTAGGGTGGATCCCTTTCATGTCAGTATAGTCCCAAGCGAAGGCGGAACTGTGTTTTCTTAGTATTTCTATGAGCTTCTTTTGTTGAGAAGAATCTAACTTAGCATTGATATTCAAGGTCTTTCCTGGGTGGATTTCAACAGCTAAGCTTTGGTCTCCAAGGGTAGCCTCTATCGGAACCAATTCATCTAGTATTTGTGTTGGTTCAATTGGCGAATAGACTTCCTGGAATTTCTCTCCAAGGATGTGCTCCAAGGTTGGATGACTGGCTATGTGAGGATGTGCTAAATACGTACAGATCAAATCATCCTCAGTAGCTTGTTTAAATGTTGATGCTTGGTCAAGGGTTAACAGAGGTTGTGCGGGTTCTTCATTGCTATCCTCAGCCCAAGGAGAATCCTCTAGGTCAGGGGAAGGTTTAGCAGGAGGGTAGAGGGTCATCTTTTTAGTGCAGTTTCCATGGGAGATGGTCATATTACCTGATCTACAGCCGATATATGCGTCAGTAGTGGCCAACCAAGGTCTCCCCAGAATCAATGGATATCCCCCTAGATTGGCCTTTGGTTGTAGGACCATAAAGTCAGCTGGATATTCCCACGAGTCTACAGAAACAATTACATCTTCCAGCATCCCCTCAGGTTTTACTGTAGATCTATCTGCTAATTGA
Organism: Picea engelmannii; assembly: GCA_009831015.1. Classification (NCBI taxonomy): domain Eukaryota; kingdom Viridiplantae; phylum Streptophyta; class Pinopsida; order Pinales; family Pinaceae; genus Picea; species Picea engelmannii. Next base: position 36,735 of record ML807803.1, read on the forward strand.
AGGACTGTAGGGGTTGGTCGAAGACCATGCAGCTAAAGTTTCTCCATGGTTTCTTTAGTCATTACATTGATGGCCGCCCCTAAGTCCACCAAAGTGTGTGCAATGGAAATGTTATTGATGTGGACTTTGACTACCGGACTTTTTGGGTCCACGTATTTGGCCATAAATACTTTCCCTAACATTAGATCCGCTAACTTTCCTATGACATGAACAGTTTCTGGGTCTTTCTTCTTCCTCCCTGGTTTCTTTAGGCAGAGTTCCCGAACAACTTTAGCATAGATTGGAACACCCTTAATAGCTTGAAACAGGGGAATTTTTACACATACGTTTTGGAGTTCTCCCAAAAGGTCAAATTCCGGTTGTGTAGGGGCCTTTTCTATATTTAGCCTTTCCGGATAAGGTGGCTCTGCGAGTAATTCCTGCTTATCGAAATCCTTCTGAGGGATATTTTGCTTCTCCTTGGGGGTATTGGCTTCCTGGTTTTCTAGGTCGGGGGGGGTCTCCTCATCATCATGTTCTTGGATGATAGGTGAGGTCTAATCCTGAACCACTCTTCCCGATCGTAGATGTATGTTTTGGAATTCCGTAGGAGAAATGACGTATGTTGGAAAGAAGGGTAGTTCAGCGTTGCAAGCGGGCTGAGCTACTTTATTATTTGGATTTGGTATTGGCTGGGCCGGTAATTGTGTAGGTCTTGGAGGAGGTTGGTTGGATGGTAATTGTAGTTGTTGTTGGTGTTGAATTGGAGGGTGTGTTTGAGGAGTAGGTTGTTGAAGACTTGGCCCTTTCCAACCTTGTTGCCAAGGTTGATTCTACATTTGGGGTTGCCCTTGTTGCCAAGGCATGGAAGCATACCAATTTTGTTGTGGATACTAATACTGAGTATAGTATGGAGGAAATTGGGATTGCTCGTGTCATGCCTAGTGCCTTGGGTGGCCATGGTCGCTTTTGGGCCATAAAACAGATTTGCTCTGTCTGCCCAGTGGCCCCTTGGTAGGCTGCCTTTAGTTCAGGCAGGGAAGGGCAATTCTTAGTATTGTGATTTTGTTCGCAGATACCACATATTTCTATGTTATCCAGAGGACACTCTCTCAGGGGGTGTTTCTTTCTACATCTAGAACAAAAGACGGCCAATGCTAGGTCGGCTTCTTCTTTCTTTTTCTTTGCTTGAAAGGTATCCAACTGGGAACTAAACGAACTAAGGATATCGATTTTAAAGCTTTCCAACATGTTTCCTATTTCAGTTCTGGTAACTCCTCCTCCTGACGGCTTTGTGACCCTAGAGACTAGATAACGGGGATTCTTCCCAGACTTAGTAATACCTCGTGAATAGCGTCTACACAGTTCACAGATATCATTATAGGTCATATGGGAGATATCCCCGGCTCCCATGAAATTTAATGCATCCATACAATCATCCTTGATTCCTCTTAGGAAGATAATACATAGTGTTTCAGGACCAAGCGTGTTTTTCTTGGTCCTTTGTAAGTTGTATTGAAATCTTTCTACGTAATCTTCGAGGGTTTCTTCCTCCTCCTGTGTCATTCTAAAAATTTCTTCTCGTATATCCCTTACCTTGCAGTAATCCTGGTACTTCTGGAGAAATCTCTATTTCGTTTCGTCCCAGGTTTTGATAGAATTTCCTCCGAGTCCCATGAACCAGTGAAGAGTTGCTTCTTTCAAGGTGGCGGGAAACAGTTTAAGTTTATGGGCATCAAAATGATAGTCATAACTTCGGCAAAGGACATCAAATTCAAAGAGGAAGGTATCTGGGTCGTCGCTAGGCAATCCACGAAAATTCGGTAAAGAAGAGGTTGGAATGCTTTTCATTTGAAGTATGCCCTCAGTCTCTTTAATAGGAAACATAAATGTAATTGGTTCTTTCTGCTTTGGTGTTTCCATTTCTTCTTCCATGTTTAAGAGTCTTTCCCCCTACAAGGATTCTTCAGAGGCGACCGAGTTTCCTGGCTCTTTAATGGGGTTACTATGTCCTTCTGATTCGGAGCCTTCAGTAGGATGGTCCTGGTTTCTGGGAGATTTAGGAGAAGGTGGCTCTATGATTAACCCAGCAGTCGAGTCTATTTCGGGAGGCTCTTCCAGATTGTTGGATGCTATTTTTGAGTAACGATGAGTACTTGGGGATTTTGTAGGGTCTTGTTTTTCTTCACTTTTACTGGACTATTTATTAGTGTCACAGGTGGTCCCTGCACCACGTCCACGAGGTTTCTTAGTGCCTCCAGTCATGCATCCTGGGATAATTGGTAAGGACAATATCCTAGGCGGGGAATATCTGTGGGTAGTGGTGAACTCCCTAAGGTTTCCTTTCAGCCTGGTATTGCTCCTATAGTGATCCTAAGGCTAAAGTCCTAATTTCTTGAGTGCCTCCCCAGCAACGGCACCAAAATAACGAGGTAAAAATATGATTACCAATTGTTTGGTGTCACTCTACACTCTATCACTCATTTGTCAACCCAGGGCTTATTGTGCTTACGAGGCACTCTTGTGCAATCTGCACAGAAAATAGAACTAGCTTACTGTAACTCTGATTACGAAAGCAATGAGTCACAAAACCCTGATCCTTTCAGTCTTATGGTGGTATCTCTGAAAACTAAGCTCTCTGAAATATCATAAACTTAATCTTTGAATATTCACTTGATTGGGATTCACGAGAACTGTGATTCTGTAACAACTGTGCATATGTATAAAAAGAAATGCTAAGGTCTATAAAACTCAAAAATTACGATGCTATAACAGCAAGGGTAAAGTACTTAATGATCCCTGTCCTCAACTCTGTGGAAGAAGCCAAAGTTTATTATGATGGTAGATTCTTTCACCTAGGCTCTGTTATACATACCCAGATTTATCTACACATACCTAGAGTTTAACCATAAGGTGTTAGGATAACAATAGGTCTGATTTTAGATGTTGGATGAAATCTATTCACCCTAATAATCTTTAACTGTCATTATTCAACAAATATCCAGGGCCATTATGAAGCATATAACCATTACTCAACAAACTGTAAAATAAATCAAAGAAACTAACAATCTGATCAGCATATATATCTAATTATCATGCATGAGTTTAACTAACAACAAAAGATACAAACAAGAAGGAAATAATACGGATTGTACCTATGAGTGGGTCCTTGCTCACAGTACTCCTGTATTCACACTTCACTAATTATCAACAGGAAATGATCACGCACAGCAGAAAATATATCTATATATCAGAAATATAAAAGTTCAAGTTCAACACAGTATATGCTCAGCTTAATGTTGATATGTCTCACACGCTAAATTGTCTTTGCTCAACCAAGCATACATATATATACAAAATGCTTGGCTAAGAATAGCTCTGTGCAGAGCGCCAATCCCCTAGATTATAGGAAAATTGTTAAAACAGACTGATGTCTAAACCATCCATGTATTCATTGGCTGCTCACGTCCTGGATGCGCTGAGTAGACTCTTATGCATGTTCCCATTTTAGATTAATCACATGTGATAAAATAAATATACTGAGCATCTTAGTTACTGCTCACGGCTATGTAGCGTTCACATTGATAACCATCAACCCTGCCACTTGTCTACATGTCAGTTGCCCATTCAAAGCATGTCGTATTGTGTAGGTGTTGATATGTATATGCAAGAATAGAATGTGGCTGTGTGCTGGAAATATATCGTCTTAAAATATCCACTTTATAAATCTCCATAATTTGCCTTGCATCGATACACATCTCCGTATGATCTTGGAACCTTACATTATGTAGCTAGAACCTGGGGCCTTGCATTCTGTAGCCATAGTTAATATTATTGAAAACCACACATATTTAATAAGTCAAATAGTTTCTAAAGTTCACTCTAACTCTAATTTATGAACAAAAATCAAGAAGATTATGTGGCAATAATAATACTTGTGATAAAGGTGGAACTTTATAAAGATAAGTATGTGGAAAACATAAAAGGAGGGAAAAATGCATGTGTATTTATAGGAGATAGGGAACAAAAAGATGCCAAAATGGGGGTTCATCACAATATCGATCCATTGAGTTGTTATCAACTACTTCTAGGGAGGACGTCTAGGGTTTGTATCTCTTCCTTCTTCCCCAAAACGATTTGGTAAGTGCTTATCTCTTGTCTTGATTAGTTCTAAACTCCTTGGCAAGGGTTTTAAGTATTATTTTCAAGTCTTTTATTGATCTTGTTAGTGAAAGCTATTCCCTTTAGGAAACCCTTCTTGTAGGGCCTTGGTTTCATGGTTTCTCTTGATTAGACAAGAGACCACTAGCTTTGAGGCCCTCGTCTCATTCTAACCCAGAAACATTGTAACCAATTCTTAGAGGGGCATACTTCTTGACCCCATAAGCCCTAAGTGGAGACAAGGTACTAAGCTTAACTCCCAACAACCAACAATTAAAACCCTCAAAATTTAATTATTTTATTTTATGTCATATAAAATATAAAACGACAAGAAAATATAAAAGATAAACTGTCAAAAATATTTATTTCATTGTCTAGAATAAAGCCAACGGGTTACTTCCATCTTCTAGACATTTTCATCTGTGGGTTTATGATTCATTGTCAATTTATAACCCTAAGAAGGCACACCAGCCCGATTGGTATTGTGCTTCAAGGTTGTATCTAACATTTTGTAGCTGATTTAAGGTGTTTACTAATTCTCGGAATTAAATTACAACAATAAAAATCAAAATTAGTGAAACCCTTAAGCTACGATTTAACCCTAAAAGGTGAAATCTAACCCTACCCTAGATTATATTTCACTTGTGGATTGTTTATAAAGGATATCTAACACATTCCAAATGTGAAATTCATCTCCTAAGCGGTTCATTGCTGGTATATTTCATTTTGGAGATTTTTGGTGAAACCCTAGGGGGATTCACCACCTCTCTTTGCAAGTTTGAGCTAATTGCATGGTTATTATTCATTTGTACTTGCATTTAATCAATGTTGGGTTGTTTTTGTATAGTTCATTCATTTCCCTAGCTCAAGTACCCAAGGTTCATCATTCTAAGTTCTTTTAGGCACTCTTGGGGTGCTTTTCCTCACCCAAAATATGAGTTTTCTGTGTTTTTATTCATATATCAAATTCTGGAATTGTTGGACAGAAGCAAGCTAGTCCATTTTACATCATACAATCAAGGTATAACTCAGGTATATCATTCATTCTTGGTTTGTGCAATTAAATCTCCCTCTTGAGATCTCCACCTTCCCTTGGCCACCCTCTCCCACTCTCTATCTTCACTAGAGGCGAGTTAACTCATCTTATGGGAGATGTAGCTCGATCCCACACATTCAATTGTCACTTGAGCTTTGGGATGTGAACCCTCCACATTGGAATTCTCACCCCAAGTGTTATAAAACTAAGTCAACCCTCCTCTTTTGTGTTAGTTGGAGTTGGGGAGAAACATCCTAAGTTTGTAATATATTGTATTGTACTATCATTTGTGGGATAAAGCAAGAGACTTTGGAGGTCAAATTTGGTGTTGTGCTTCATGTCTGTGGATAATTCATGTCTTATTTTGATCATATGAGGTAATCGTGTATTGTACATTGCATATCTTTTCCATTTGAATGAAGGTATTGTTTCCTAGATTGCATAATTTATCAAGACTATGTTGATTGATAGTTTTTACTTTCTCTAATATTATGAGATATTTGATTTGCATACTTTTTCGAATGGATTAACTTGCTATTGAAATCTCATCTATAGGAAGAACTTTATTTGATTTTGTTGAATTTAAAGTAGCTGCAAGAGCCATTCTCTAAGAGGATGGCAAAGACCCTAGCTGATATCTAGGGCCCCCAGTGCACTCCTGAGGATTTGGTCTGGAACCAAACAGTGAGTGCCATGGCAAAAGCCCCTTGTTAAGGGACCCCAGTAGTCGACTAGGGTTCTTCGTCTAGGACCAAGCAGAAAAGACCCTTGTTAGGGCCCCCAGTAGATGACTGGGGTTCTTGGTTTGGGACCAAGCAGTAAAGACCCTTGTTAGGGCCCCCAGTAGATGACTGGGGTTCTTGGTCTGGGACCAAGCAGTAAAGACCCTTAAGAGGGCCCCCAGTATATCATTGGGGTTCTTGGTCTAGGACCAAGCAGTTAAAGTCCCTAGATAGGTCTAGGGCCCCTGGTCATGTTCCAGGGTACCCATGCCTGGGGCATGGGTTGATCCTTGGTCTTGTACCTTGGTGGATAAGACCCCAGAAATGTTTTGGGGCAACCTGGTCTTTGATCAGGTGTTTGTTGGTGTATGACCCTCCTTGAAGGTGGGCATGACCACATGAGGGATGTATCCCATATGCAATGATGATAAAGTTAAAAAGGTCACCTTGAGAATTATATGGACATATGTAAACCTCTCCTAAACCCTCCACCCTTGGTCTTGTTGAGCTTGAGTTTGTCTGGGGTTTGTGTTTTTGTGCTTTAGGGGTTAATACAAGAAATAATTAATAAATAGAAATTGGAAAATATATTTGATTAATATTTATATTAACTAAATATATTAATTTTATTATTATTTATTTTAATTATCCCCCACCTAAAAGTATAAATATAGACCCCCCCCCGTCTCTTTTAGTCACTCATTTCTCTATCTCAACTAAAGAGTGGCGGATTGCTCCTTGCAACAGTTCGACCCTTTTGGCATCAGTTTGGCTCTCTTACATCAGTTCAACCTTCCCTCTCTCAGCAGTTCAGTCTCTTCTCTTAGCAGATCGGCCTCCTCTTGTCTCAATAGATCAGCCTCCCCTCCTTAGCAGATTGGCCTCCCCTTTTGATAGCTTGGCCTCCTCCTGTAGCAGATTGGCCTCCTCTTGTAGCAGATCGGCCTCCTCTTGTAACAGCTCGGCTTCCTGTTGCTGTAGATCAGCCTCCTAGTAACCTAGCGGCTCCTTTGTTGGAAGTCCTCTGACTTTTACTTGTGGCAGGGTTTCTGATCCGAGTCTTGTTGTTTTGTTTTGCTGGTTGAAAGTATGTGGAGTGATTCATTGCTGAGATTTCTGGTGTTGTGACCAGTCAGGGAACAAAACCCTTTTCACTGTTTGTCATCTCATAATTGAGTGCCTTTTGTGAGGGTCGTGGCATTCTAAGAAAGGTGGTTGGGCCATCCTTAAAACAGTCGTCCCACATCCTAGTTGGTTTGTTTTTGCTTGAGGGTTTGTGAAGTAAAATTCTGGTGGAGGTTTTATTGTCCTATATTTCTCTTTGACAAAGAGATCTTACCCATGAGGTAGATCCATGATCTTAAACTTTATCTGAGCATATTTCAGTGGCTCTTCATCGCCTATGTGTGGTTGCACTCCTTCAGTGATTTGAGGTAAGTCTTCAAGGTAAGATTCACTATTTAAGATCTGTATGTCTTTCTGAAACCTAGATCTATATGTTCTGAATCTTGCTTTTAGCTTAGATTTATTTCAGATCCACTGTTCTAGATCAGTTTTAGATCTATATAGGATCTATTAACTAGATCCATTATTGAGTTAAATTTGTATCAGTTCTAGTGCTTAATAAGTCTGTGTCAGGACTAGTTTCTGTTTTGATAATCTAATGTTTTTGCTAACCAAGAAATAGA